>BQKZ01006320.1:32239-56237 GCA_036244855.1 Temnopleurus reevesii | reverse complement strand
ATTTCTGTAGATACAATGCAAGTTAAAAAATAAACAAACAAACAAACAAGCAAACAACACAAGAAGCATTTATTTTATCGGCCGCAATGAGGTGGTTAGAAATTTACTCATGATGGGCGCTGACATCACCAAAGTGTAAGCCTGCAATATTCTCTGTAGAAACAATGCAAAAATAACACACACACAAACAAACAAACAACCATCGGCCGTCATAAAATGGTAAGATGGTGGAAGTGTGAAAATCAGCTCGTTTGCTTCTCTCCCTCGACTTGTACAATTTTGGTCTCTCGAAGAGTGCAATGCCCCAGGTAGCGCCATAATTCATGGACACAAGACGGCCAAATATATGTTGTTATGTTTTGATAAGAATCTATAATAATTGTCATGATCACAATGGCTATTATGAATCAATTATATTATTAATCAGTAAATTTCGATTGTTATTTACCAATCCTAGGGATGATGAGAATCGCACAGCATTGATGTTAGCAGCGATCAACAACCATGTAGAGACAATGAGCATACTGATAGAAAACAACTGTGATATCCAGGCTTTCGACAAGGAACGGGTGAGTGAGATTTTTAAAATCAGCATTTCAAAGTTATTGTAATCACCATAATACATTTAATTCACCATATGTTTATTCAGGGACTAATAGACATAAAGATTTTGTGTTCATCTATATCTAAAAGCAACGATGAAAGACTTTGATTTTGATATTCAGAGAAACGTCACCAGAAATTCAAATGGTAGGAGCACAGTTATAAATCCATGGTAGGAATTAATGAAGGCTGAAAATTTTATTAAATACATTTTAGGAATATCTTTTTTTAAACAATGATTTTAACCTCAACCTATTCTAATTCAATAAAGCTGAGGTTTATTTTGTCTCGTTCTTCTCATATGATGAAGGCAATAGAGCAATAGAAAATAAAACATTTCCTTATTATTCCTCTCAGAACACAGCGTTACATATTTGCTGTGACGCTGGTCACATCGCCGCAGCAAACCTTCTAATCCGAGCTGGTGCTGATCAGAGTACCTCCGACAAGCGAGGGTTCACCCCACTCGAGCTAATGCAGGCTGATAATTTCAATAAATGCACTTCAGGAATAATTTGTTTGTAACAGTAATTGTTTAACCTCATTCTCTTCTAATTCAATAAAGATATTGTCCTTTTTGTAAGGTCCTCCTTATATGATGATGTTGGCAACTATTCGAGAAAATAGAAAGAGTGTTACAATGTGATTTATACTCATAACTTTCTCTATTATTCCCCTCAGAACACAGCGTTACATATCTGTTGTGACGCGGGTCACATCGCAGCAGCGAACCTCCTGATCCGTGCTGGTGCTGATCAGAGTACCTCCAACAAGCAAGGGTTCACCCCACTCGAGCTTGCAGTCGAGAGGGAACAAGGCGAGATCGCAGCCGCCATCATCAAGAGCAAAGAGTAACGTCCATATCCTTATATCTTTTTTTGTCAGAATATCTAAAAAACCCAAAAATTGAAGTAAAGAACGTAGTCAATACCAAAATACATCAGAAATAATTTCAAAAGTGCCCCTAACTTTTCTCGAAGGCAGGATTTTTTCTAACTTGACTAGCATCTATTAAGTATATTACAAAGCTAAAATATCTTCAGAGATATCTTATAAAAATATGCAATGAAACGATCTTAGTGTAAGGGATATAATTGATATTGTAGTTAAATTTTTATAGACTATTCTCTTATAAAAATGACAAATAGTTCTCTGATGTAATTCATTTACGGTTACACTTTATATATTGGAGCTGTCCATGTGAACAACATAACATTTTTCTTCTTTCCCATATTATAGCACTTATCTTAGAGTACATTGTAAGATATTTTTCCGATCCTTGAGATTTAATCGCTCAGGTATAACAGACAAAATGGAGCTCAAAATGACCTGTTATTCCGTTACCGTCCGTGTAGAATTGTCCAAATACCACTATGTACTACAGTATAAGGGCACATAGTATGCTCGTCCTTACTGTGTAACCGAATATAATGCGTGACTTGAATCAAATAGTTCAGCAACAAAAATGATAAGTTTGACTAACATTGAATTCGTTCGGCTTACAGTATATACTTGAATGAATGTTACAGAGCTAGTAGCAAAATATGGTCTTGTGAATTTATATGGATATTAACTGTAAAATCAGTACATCTCCGATCACATTATTTTTTCCGTAGTTGGAGGATCGCCATGCAAAGCAAAGACGAGCTGATGATCTCGCCCATGAAGGCCATGATCGAAAAACTACCCGATGTCGCTCTCCTCGTCATGGACCGATGCGTTCACAAGACGTACAAGACGGCCGATACACCCGGTAACACAAACTATGTGAGTATAAACTACGATGTATGGTTGTCATGTGCGCACCCAGGATTTGGAGACAGGGAGGGGGGGGCGACTAATTTTAAATTTTGCACCCCCTTTCGAGGAGCGGACTAGCAATATTAATAAAAAAAAGAATGGTCATCAGCTAAAATTTTCTGCCCCTCTCAGCAAATTTTTCGCTCCCGTCAAGTGCAACACAATGTGGATGAATTTCTTGCTCAAGGAAATTGAAGGCATGGGTGGGATTCGAACCGCGAGTTGGAGTGCGAACCATCACATCACGACGCCTTATCTTTTGATCATTATTATCATTACAATCATTATTATTATCAATAATATTATTATTATCATTATTACCATTATCTTTATTATCATTATTTTTATTATCTTCTTCTTATTATTATTATTTCTATTATTATTATTATTATTATTATTATTATTATTATTATTATTATTATTATTATTATTATTATTATTATTATTATTATCATTATGATGATGATGTATATTGTAATTATTGTCATTATTAACAAAACATAAACTACTTCCGTAAAATAAAGTGGATCATTGATAAAAGATCCGTATGCAATGTATTCATCTGTGCGGACACAGCAACCACAAGCCGGTTCTGACTTGAATAGCACTACGTGACAAAGGAGCATTGAATTGGCGTTCGACTTAATTTTACGGAAATAGTTTATATCGTATTTATTATTTTTATTATTATCAACATCATTATTATCTTAATCATTATCATTATTATCTTTATTTTTATAACAATACTTCTCCCCCAAAGGTAAAGTACGAGTACCAATACATGGATCCTGGACCGGATGACGAATCTACCAAATCAAATGGTTATCGATACTTCGCTGTACGGGTTAGTCTCTAAGCAAAAAAGTATACTGTATATTGAGGTCCTTATTTATAGGCCCCTCATTTATTGTTTTCCAATACACGACAATAGTCACTTTTAACTTTAGTTTCGGGGCCTTCTTATTGGTAGTGGCGAGTTAGAGGCTCAATATTTCGGTGAGATTTTTTTACATGAAATGTACTCATAAGTATAAAAAAGATAAATATTAAATAAATAGATAAAGCAACAATTTTATTTTTTTCTCACAGACACTATTTTTCGAAAATGGCATTTTGTGCACAAAGCATGCATTACTTTCTTGGCGGTATTTCGATGTTGTATCATGTTTCTGCTGGAAATAAAGAATGCATTGAATTGAAATTACATTTAATCTTGACACAGCTAATCTGTCGCCGATTCCTATAATATTTCATTTTATTTTTCACAGACAATGTGTCGATTTGGAAGAGAAAAACTCCTGGCTCATGAGCTTTCCCAATCTATTCTCAAGAGAAAATGGTGAGTTTTCCGTCGAGTTACGTTCCTTTGCCGAGGACTTATCCTCTTGATCATTTTGAAACGCACTAAGTGGCTATATTCTATTTCGTTATTGAGACAATAGAACAAGAAAATGCTAACCAAAAATGTTGTCCGTGCTTTTCACATGTACCGAACGCAGTTTGAATCGAAATCTGACAAAATATTACAACCGAAATAACAAACGTATTTCATTTCCAGGAAACAAACCTTCGAATTCAAGCACATTTTCCCCCAATATAGTGGTTTGCTAATTATAATAAATGCAAATTTTATGTGATCTTTATACACAAAAGTTGTTCTTGGCCACCCGGGAGCTTGTCTGGGGCTTGTCTGACGTGCGTCTGGGTGATGTTCACAAGATAGGAAAGGATTTGAAAACGACCATAAGAACGACTGGTATCAGTTTTTTGTGCGTAATGATTCATAATGTTACGCGTCTTCAGCGCAGGAACTGGTACAAGTCGTTCTTAAAATCGTTCCTAACGTCACTCTTGGTGAAACACCGACCTGGGGCGTGTAACATAAAGAGATACGATTAATTTTGCAATTAATCGTACCTCTTTGGTACACATTTGCCATAGTCTTACAATTAATATCTATCGTAAGTAAGTTACAGGCACGTGGCATCATATTACCATGTTTGTTGTCCAACAGGAATCGTTTCGGGCGATTGTTCTACTACCTGGATCTCTTCTTCTACGTTCTCTTCCTGGCATCGATGACCATCTACACCACAGTGTATCCTGCTTGGGTTGACCAATACGTTACAGCACCGCCTAGCCTTCATCTTAACCAGAGTGCCATTGGAGACTCACTCGTTCTTATCTGCCCGTGGTTCAATCTGACAGAAAACCCTCAGCTTGCCGAAGTTTTCTACTACAATAAACGAGTAAGACCAATTAGCTTTGAATCTGCCAATATACCCGCCATTTGTGATCCGTAGAGTGGTATAGGAAGCTGGTACTCACAATAGATCCCAGTATGCGCAAAACTTCAATGCAAGAGAGAATATTCAATTAGCAGAATTCTTCTCTGACAATATTTGCGTACCATTCATTTAAGTTGATTCTTGCCCATGTTGGATCGCCATTTGTGATCAGAAGAGTTGCACATGTTAAAGCTCTTACTCAGATCGGCTAACATTCGCAGTGCCAATCTGCTTTTACTTAAATTTTACAGATAACCCTCAACATGCTCAAGGAGCCGAAATCTTATACTGCAATATTTGCGTAAGGCCATTCATTCAAATTTTGTTCACTATGTGCATGCGCAGTGCAATGCAATTAGCGTGGTATTGACAAATATTTGATGAAAATTGGCAAGATTAATCACTCTGCGCACTTTCAGGTTTTTTTTAAAGAATGCGACAGAGCATTCGTATAGCGATATAACAATGACTGAGTCCCACAGGTATCGGTTCTTGGTCCAAGCCTTTTCATTAGAACATATCTCTTCAATGATTTAATGTTTGATCAAGGGAGAAAAGTGGTCTAAGCATTTTTTCTTTACCTAATGTTTTTGTTGTTGTTGCTAAATTCAATGGTAATCCCCGCCCACGAATACTAAATTGATATGGACGACAGTGAAATAAACTCATTATCAATTTGCTTTTCTGAATAGACGTTGCTTATGCTTGTTATGTTTGCAGACGAATTCGTTCTACTTCATCAACAGCACGCCTACGATAGTATCCTATATCGTGCTCATCTACTGCATCACAGTGGTCCTAGGGGAGATCAGCGAAATCTACGTCGTGGTAAGTTGTCTTCTATCGGGCAAACATTATTCGTAGATTTTTACTTTCACTTTTATTGGGAGAGTATGTCATTCAAAGTGAACATTATCTCCCGTGTTACATTTGTCATCGGGGAAAAAGTTACTTCTCCATATACTTATGGACAATGATATAATGAGCTGCATTTCAGTCTGTTAAAGCTCAGAGACAGACCAATTGAACTCTTAAATTAAAGTATGAAGTGTAAGTGTCCGCACTTGGAAAACAAGATACATTGTCCATATAGATGGCTCCAAGGTATGGAAGTTGCCGGTAATAAAACTACATCAGAGAATGTGCCCGAATAACCATCCATAAAATGTGAAAACTTATATCAAGCATATTTATCAAGACATATTTTCAAACTATACTTCATATATTCCAAGCAACTCATCCAAAATATACTGTCTCCAAGCAAAATTAGAAGCACTTTAAAAAACATTTCCTGCATCCCTTGTATAGAGCGCTTAGATAATTTTAACAGTGGTAATTAGCGCTATAAGATAACTGCATGATGTTATTTTCTCACGTTCAATTACCATTTTGTTCCCATTTGGCAGCGGATGAAGTACTTCACAGACATCACGAACGCCATAGACTGGTTGAACCTCTCCTCAGCTGTGATCTATGTGTACCCGCCGGGAGAGATCCTCTGCTCATACAACTGGATTGCTGGTGTAATCGCCATCTTTTTCTCCTGGATCAAGTTCATTCTATATTTTAAAGGGTATGTTCAGGAACACTCTTCCGTTCAGACTTTCACCGGCAAACATCCGTCGAACACCCAGATACACTGTATGATAAGGTCTTCCTGGGTGTTCTCTGGAGACAGTTAGACCATGATAAATGTATTTTCTAGAAGCAAAACACCATCTAAACTCCGGCCAATTGTGTATGACCACGACTTTCGTCGACAGAATTACACCAAAAAGTATTTTTTAGTTGTTACTGAAAAACGTCCGACGAAGCCATACCGAAGTTTGAAAAAGCTGTCCGGGTGTTAACCAGAGAACGTAAATATTTAAACGTATTAGTAAACCGGTTTATTGCTTGCTTGTCAGCTAAATTTGTAAAGTAAGGCATAAAAGAATAATATAACCACAGTCTGAGTATGAATATTTGTTTTAATATTTTTTGTTATATATAGTTTCAAGACTACAGGACTGTACGTACTCATGTTCATGGAGACACTTTGGTCTTTAATCAAGGTATGTACTCTGATGACCATTTTTATTAGAATTATTCATGATGGATGCAAGCACTCAGGTGTTTATCTATTAATTTCTTCCATTCATTTTAGTTTATAGTCCACTCCCTCTAAAACCTAAACCTGTCAAAATATGTTAAAATTGTCGGAGAAATAAAAACTCTTTTCATTATCACATTATATTTATCATATTTCCTATTGCTACTGGTACATTTATCTATTGATTTATTGTTATTTTGCAAAATGCCGTAAGTGTTTTATTTCATTTATTACAACTGAATACACCCAACCTGTTTTAAAGAAGACAGAAATGAATAATAAACAAATACAAGGAAATAGGTAATTCTAAATAGTAAATTGATAATTCAATGAAAGCTGTTTATTTTTCGTTTTTAATGATGTGTTTTCGTGAGGGTAGATTGCTTTTAATAAAATTCCATAAAGTAAAATACCTAGGTTCTTATGAATTTTTCTTCCTTTTTTGTAACCAGGCCATGTCAGTATACATCATGTTCGTCGTGTCCTTCTCCGTCACATTCGAAATCTGCCTGAGGAATGTGGTAAGTATAATGATAATAATAATAATAATAGTAGTAGTAGTAATAATAATAATAATAATAATAATGATAATGATGATAATAGTAGTAATAATAATATTAATAATGATAATAATAATAATAATATTCAGAATAACAATAATGATAACAATGATAGTAATACTAATAATAACAATACTGATACAAATGATGATTATGATGAAATTATAGTAATATTCGTATCAAGTGTTGTATAAATGTTGTGTATTATCATTATTGTAAGTAGCATTTAGAATTCATATATCGATCCTTAGAACGAGATTGCTCAAGGGACTTCCGATATTATTACCCGATCACTGGGTAGCAATTTAAGCCTAGCATCGAGGCAACCATAATAGGCGCTCATATCATCAGATAATGTGTTCCTGTATCCTAATATGTATAAATCACAAACACTCAACATGACAAAATGAAAATATTGACAGCCTTTTTAAATTTAGTTAGAATGACATTGGCCAAGATGATAAATTTAAGAATCAATTTTATAGATTCAATTTCAGTTTTTCGTGAATTCGATTATCAACAGCTCCATGCACACTCATTGAAAATCTCATGTTTTCATTTTGATATTGGGCATCATCTCCTCATCTTTTTGTAGTACCGGTTTTCTGACACCACCAAGTCGTTCATAAGCGTGATCACTATGATCTCTAGCAGGATTACTTACAGGTTTATCAGGATTATCGACAGCTCATAAACAAATCTTCCATTTTCATCATAATAATGAGTACAATTTTCCTTCTTTCTGTAGTACCGGTTCTCTGACACCACCAAGTCATTCATGAGCGTGATCACGATGATGCTGGGCGAGTTCAATAAAGATGACATCTTCAACGAGGATGTGTCTCTAGCACCCTATGGTGAAACCATCTACATCCTTTTCCTCGCCTTCCTCTTCCTCATGCCAATGGTTCTAAACAATTTGACGGTAAGTGGTGGAATGCAAGCACCAGTTATGGTTTGGAATGTCTGACAAGTTTTGATGAAAACCGAAGATTTTCTTTCTTCCCTTTAACTGTTCAAAGTGAACGTTTTTGTTTTCATCGTCGGAAGATAAAAGTTTATTCATGGCTAAGACTTCCAAAACCGTAGTTTGTAATTCCATTTCAATGTTAGCTTTACCTCTATAATTATCTTAGCCTGAAAAATGTACTACATTTGATTTTTTATTGATCATTACTTAAAACCTTTCTCTGCACAAGGGTGTTTTTTTTTCTTCAAAAAGTATCTACACTATATACATATTTTCACTTATAATTTCCGTTGTTGTTCTTGAATCCCCCTTACTGGGCGTTAAGCACATTATTTATTTGGAAAGTACCCTATATCATTTTAATTATAATTTGTATCATTATAGATTGGTATAGCAGTTGGAGATATCGACGAGATTCAAAAGAAAGCTTTCATCAAGAGAAATTCAATCCAGGTAATACAAAACATTGATCCAAATTAAAAATTGATATTCTTCGTGCACTCTTATGTTTAGTGCTACATGGTACCATTTTCATGTCCAGGAACTAAGATTAACAGTTTCGATTTATTTTCTTGTAATGCAACCTTGGTGATGGAATTCTCAGTTT
The DNA here is from genome assembly GCA_036244855.1 of Temnopleurus reevesii. NCBI lineage: Eukaryota > Metazoa > Echinodermata > Echinoidea > Temnopleuroida > Temnopleuridae > Temnopleurus > Temnopleurus reevesii. The sequence continues at coordinate 47,317 of BQKZ01006320.1, read as the reverse complement.
ACTCTACACGCGTAATTTTAGGGGTGTCAGATCATGGAAATTTGGACTATTTATGAAATTACTAGCATCCATTTTTGGTTAGGCAGTACGATTTCGTCTTTAATTTGGCATACCAATTTTTTTATTAAGAAAAACCCCAGAAACATTGTCACCCCAACGATTTACTCGACGAAAGTGTTAGCGTCGCTTTCATGACTTATGACTTGTGATGTCAGGGCGCGGAACGTCAAACACTATCATGGTTTCTGAAAAATGTGATATAATTGAATTTGATGGATTAAGGGAGGGATGTTCATTGGGTTATACGTATATTGATGCGTAAATATGGTAAATGCTAATTATAAATGTTTGGTATACAACTTGATAAATCTATAATCTTGATAAAAATTTAATCTTTGAATCTTATAATTTGGGTATAAATTCATTAGGCTGACTACGTGTACCATCTCGAGGGCAAGTTCCCATTGTGGCTTCAGAGACTGCTCTATCAACCCGAGTACATGCTTAAAGCAACCAAGAACACCGCTGGATGCTTAACATGGGTAAGCCAAGCTCTTAATTGCTCAAATTCAGGACGAGCAGGCCTGAGTTTCATAGTTTTGAGTAAGTTAAGATTTCCCCTTCTGCATGTTCATACGTATAACGCGCAGACTTAAGTTTATAGTATATGCTCAAAGCATTAACGAAAAGTCCTGAGTTCACAACATCAGTACATCAACATCTTTCAGAACAGATGTGAGTTTCTAAAATGCATATGTCATACTTTACCATCCTGAGTATATTCTGAAGGTAATAATAATTAACCTGAATTTCTTACTTGACTGACTCAATTATAAGCTGAAAGTGGGAAAGAAAAGACCTAAATTTATGACATGGATAAGACAATCTCTGTTTACCCTTTTTTCTTTTGTTTTTCTTTGTTTTTCTTTTACTTTTTAAATTCTTTTTGCGCTCCTCCATAGGCCACCATTTTCATTTTAAGCTCCACATTTTGTCTGATTGCCTGCTAAGGATTTAATTCACCAATAGCAAGGCGCTTAGAAACGCCGGTATTAATCGCCATATAAATGTTGAGATTATTGTTATCATTATTATAAACCGAGTTTGTGATCAAATTCACAACGTACAGATATGAATTCTAACAACATGGCTAAAGGAATCTCCAAATGCTAATTGGTTAACTATATAGTGAAATTTGTTTCTAGCCATTGTTTGCAGGTGCAATATTGAATTTTGACTGAACCTTGTGCTGCTAATTCTGGATTAATCTTTGTTTTCTTGATTCTCACCCGAAGCTCTTTCCGAATGAAGATGGTGCCTTTGTGGAAAAGGATGACAAGTCGGCGGCCAAGAACGCAGAGCATGTCCTAGATGAACTTCAGAAACACAAAACTTCGTAAGAATCTCATCATTTGGGGTGCTTTCGAAATTGGTGGATGGAGACTTGTGGACGGAAGAAAACGAGTGGTGTGCGCATCTGATGTGCAAAAGGAATGATGCGCATATTGTGCATTGTCATTTACGTGCACATCACTAAAGGCCCCAGCACACCAAACACGGTACGGCATAACGGCACGGTATTTACGCGCTATCTTGGTTGTTATTGGTCAGCGCGCTCCTCCGCGCACAAAATTTGTAACACTTGGCCAATCACAGGGGAGATAGCGCGTAAAAACCGTGCCGTGATGCCGTGCCGTGTTTGGTGTGCGCGGGCCTTTACGCACTCGTTTTCTACCGCCTCGAGCCTCCGTTCAACAATTTTGAAAATACGCTAGCTGTTAATGGGAAGTTATATTTAGATGATTTTCTATTCTATGAACATGATGAACTTGTATTGTGAATTACTTTTCGGGAAAGTTTATTCTAGTAAAACTTATTTGGTTGTTCAGCCATTGCTGTATCAGCTATTACTTGACCTAAAATTTGACATGGGGTATAGCAAACGTATATTATTTATCCTGCCATTTGCGCCTAAAATATGTTACCCTAATATTACTCCATCAAAAATCCTTTCGTTATTTCACGAAAAAATTAGGAAATCCATGGATATATATGGACTCTGCATACAATGGTCACACATCTTTGTTCCAAGGGTCAACAAAGACACAGAGAGTGAGCACAGCACCAAAAGTGTCATGATTTTGCTTGAAAAACATCCTTATCCCATATGGAGAAGGCTAATTCAGTTTAGTCTTAAAACATTGACTATTGAATTTGGTTATTCCCCTAGAACGCTCCGGCTCCAGTAGTCAATGTATAAAGGTCGGCGTATAATCTTTATCCTCAACGGAGGTCTTCTTGAATTTCAAGTATACTTTTCTTTGGGGATAATACTTATTCTATACAATGCTTATTGATAATATTTACAATGATTATCAGATACCTCTTTGAAAGTTATTTTGCTTTTTTCGTCCATGCAGGGTGGCATCTTTGAAGCTGATGATCAAGCAACAGGGAGACATCTTGAGACGGGTCGCGGACAAAGTAGGAGTACTCTCCAAGTCACAAGATTTTGGCACTCTGGATGAACTCTATGACGATCCACCTGATGAAGATGATGAAAACAATCCAACAATGTCCGTTGTGTAAATTGAGAGAGCTTGAGAGAGATAAATAGATAGATAGATAGATGGAGAGAAGGGGAGAGAGATAGAGAGAGACGGGGAGTGAAAAAGGACGGTAGTTTACAAAGAGGACGTACTCTCCAAATCACAGGACTTTGGTACTCTGGATGAACTCTATGACGACCCATCTAATGAAGATGATGAGAACAATCCGACTATATGTCCGTTGTCTAGATAGAGAGAAATGGAGAGAGAGAGAGAGAAGGGGGGGAGAAAATTGAAACGGGATATACCATGTATACCGGAAAATGGGGCAAACAGGAAAGTCGTCAACCGGGGACAACTTTTAGACCACGAAAGAATCATTTCTGATTAGGAGGATCCCTCGATAGACGCTGTTTTTTTAAATATAAATCTTTTGATCTGTCTTTAGAATAAAAATAATGCGACAAGCGAATCTAAACATATTGTGAACGTTTTGTCCCAATCCACCCCGCCTTTAATGTTACAAGATCTGGGGCCTGTAACATAAAATATGCAATTAAACTTACGATGAAGTGTAAGACAAAATGTGTACCAAAGAAATACGATTAATTGTCAAATTAATTTATGTAACAGGCCCCTGTTGTTATCACTTGGACGGACAATATCACTTTGCCGGGGATAATTTGGCAATTTTTGTTATTAATGCCCCGTTCGAGCTACGCAATGATGGTTTTATGCAGCTCTCTACGACATTTGCGTTCCGTAGAGTGACATAGGAAGGACCGAACAATCAAATTACTAGTATATAAGCTCACATACGAGTTGCAAGGTAATTTTGGGGCCTGTAACATAAAAGATGTAATTAAACTTACGATAAGTATTAATCGTCAGCAAGTCTATGGCAAAATGTGTAGAAAATATATAATTACAACTAATCGTAATTTCTTTCAAAATGCTTCACAACATTTATTTTCAATTCCGATGACCATTTGTCGTTGTGAATAGACGAGCACCTGTTGCGTGATTGGAAGTATTAACCGCTGTTTTTTCTTCTAAGGATTATGTGTCTTTCATGTCGCAATTCTATTCTCAAGACCCTAAATGTCACTGAAGTTCAGTCTGTGTCGAAGTGCATTATATGTAGAGCGCCCTCTTTTTGTTGTGACGAGGCAGCTTTAGATAGCATTTAATTTGTCAGCACATTTACAGCCATAACATGTTTGTACATTCTTATTTTAAGATCATTATGTCAAATATATGTTCATGGTTAAATCTTGCATTTCATATTTCATTGAAAATTTGATTTTTGAGTAAATCTTGTCTCAAGTTTGTTGTACACGAAACAGCTTATGCAATATTATAGAGATATGGTACACAGTACGAATTAGTCTCCAGTATCAATTGACAACTATAGTTGCTTCAAATTCGGCTATTCAAATTCAAATTCAAATTCAGGTCTTTCAATTTGGATAGGGCAAATATTTCAATTGCTTCTGATATATATTAGCATATAATCCGACAATGAATATGTACAGATGAAAAATACGTGAGATTCCAATGTCGCAAATATGAAGTTGACTTTATTGTGTTATGTGTGCTCTGCAGGCATTTTTTAAAACAATTAGTATGAAAGTATATTTTTTAATCACCGATAATCTATTTCAATGACCAGTTTACCACTTAAATTGTATGTATATCACGTGTAATAATGTAGCTGGTGTAATATCGTGGAATCTAATAAACATTTACATTTTTATACCACATTTCGATGTAATATTTCTTTTTGATTTTTTAATAGCAAATTGTTATTTATCATTGATTTATGTGAGGATTTCTTCAACATAAGGAAAGATAGACATGTAAAAAAAAAAGAAAGAAAATGTGCAAGAAGGTGACAGAGAGGGGGCGGGGAGAGGAGAGAGGGAGAGGGGAAGAAAGATAGGGAGAGAGAGAGAGGGGGGAGGGAGAGAGAGGGAGAGGGAGGGAGAGAGAGAGAGAGAGAGAGTGAAGGAGAGTCAAAGAAAGAGAGATATATATAAAAAAGAGAGGGAGATAGAGAGAAAGAGAGTGAACATGAAAGAGAGAGAGAAGGGGCAGGGGTGGGACAGAGGAGTGGTAATACATCGCTTTTGATATCCTTTCTTTTGAAGTTTTTGCAACCTCCTTGTTCCTTTGTGGTTTAATTGAGTAGCATAAGGCTGTATAGACATTGTGTCAATTTTAAAAAATCTTTTGACACCCTCGAGAATTCCAACTACAACAATAACAAATGTACAGCAACGTTTTTTACATACATGTACATGGTGAAAATATAAATCAATACAGACTGAACACAAGATGGAGGTATGTACGATAATAAAATATATAACAAGAATCGTGTCACAAATAAACATTTTCATTGAAATGGCAACTATTCTGGCTGTTTTGGGCATATTTTATCCACAACTATTTCGAGACATTCATCTTTTCGTTAATAAATAACCGACCATCTCGATCACGAATCTTCGCAGCTGTTTATTTTTCATCAAAATCGTTTAATAGTTATGAAAGTATATTCCCAATAGTAAACAGATCATTATTTTGACTAATTTCAAAATATATTTTTTCGTACTCATCAACACGTGGAATTTAGAAAGGGGGCATAAAATGATTAATGATTCATCGTAACACAAATAATTATTGTCTTGAATATCATCATAAATCACCACGACTATTCTCCTATAAAATTTAGTTTCGTTTTTATCACTTATATTACATGACAAAAAAATCACTAATATGACGGTTTGTCACAGACTCATAAAGTTGAGTATTCAGAATTCACGTCATTCAAAATGTTCAATAGTCTGGAAATTAAAGAAATGCTTTTGTTCTGAATGTTAGCTTGATAGTCCGAAGTGTACCGTTCGTCTGATTTTATTTACACAGCACACTTACAATTTGGGAATGGAGAACATTATAAATAACTAAATAAGTGTTAAATTTAGTACAAAGTTACCCGTTTTCTTTTCTTTCTAGCCACATGACACTCAATACCATTTTGCATTGAAATGACCAATCTCCAGAATAATAGGCAGTATGCTGTTTTATTTGATACGACAAATCGTATCATAAACAAAACTCCATCCATGTTTTCTCACAAAGTATAACATCATAAACTCTTTAAAAATGGTTCCGAAAGACACATACAGAAAAGCATATGGGAAAATAATTTTCATATCAAGTCGTATCACTGTAATAAGTCTTCTTTTACCTAGGAAATTCATTTCATGTTGAATCCTAAGGTAAATTCCACGGCTGAGTACTAACTGACTTCAAAAGGCTCGAAGGTCTGAAAATTAAAAAATTATGCAAGATCTATGTTGCAGTCTCATTGTTGAATTTTGGATTTGAATGGATGAATTTAGTGCTTGTGATAGTCAATGGATAGATTATAAAATTAGACAATGAATACTGAATGTACAATTAGTGTCACACTGAAAGCCAAAACCACGACAAAAATACGGAAGCTTATACGTGTAGCGCGAAGCCGAGTTTGTACAAGTCGCCTCATCGTCTTTTCGACCCAAACAAGGCGCCTTGGCTAGTTGATTAACTCGCCTTCGTACTGAACGTAAAAGCGTCCGTATTTCTGTCATAGTTTCGGCTGTAAGTGTAGACATTGCTAATGATTCATACGAGTACACATGTAGGGATCCTGATTACACCAATTCATTACATTCTAAAATTTTCATCTGAAAATGATTTATTTAATTTTTCATTCATTCATTAATTCATTCATTCTTCGATTCTTCCTGGTATCATGTCAATTTCGTTCATTTAAACCCGCAATTTAACAATGAAACTGCGGTCAATAAATCACAGAGATAAAATTTTGATCTTTTCCTGTCAGCTCATTTTTTCTTTTTACTCGGCTGCAGATTCACACGTGGAAATAAGATAAGGCCTTGAGCACTCAGTAGTGAGAGTGGATACATGCGCTATATAAATTGCATCTATTATTATTATTATTATTAAGGTAGTAAAACTAATTTTTAGTGCTATGACCTCCAATGAAGATGATTTCTCATATCTGTGATAAGTGTCGGTAAACCTAAATTTCAAAACGTTTTATAGGAGTTTAGCGGCCGTCGTTGAATAATGATGTTAAAAGCAAGAACCCAAGTGTCTTTTTTTTTGTTCTTTTATGACATCCGTGTTTTGCAGTATAAAAAAGGACTGCCAAATTCACTTTCCATAATAATTTATGTTTTAACTACCGTCGGAAAATTCATACCTAGTTCTGCTCAGGGTTGAACGGGTGTTTGAGGGTATATTTATGATCGTAGCATTAATGTACTCTGCTGAAATGTAGTTTTGGCTTAGTTAGTTTATTTTTGGACTGTACGAACTGGGTGGACCGTAAACAAATGTTCCAAGCTTACGTCATCTGAAAGCAAACATCTTGAGATTTTGGGCAAACATCTTTCTTTTATATCTCAAACCGAAATCATACAAGTGAGAGTGAAGAAATGTCAGTGCTAAGAATATATGCATTGTCAGTCAGCGAAAAATGGTGCTTCTCCGCAGTGGGGTTACTGCTGTTATTGTGTGGTTTGTGTGTGCGTCCAAGCGAAACCTTCGTACGAAATTACAGCACCCACCAGCCCACTCACATATCCATTTTGAAGTTTCGTTCAGTCGGGACTAAATGATAATGATAAATACTTTTCATGTAGAATTTTGTGGAACAGATCAATAAATGACTGGATGAGTGGAGAGCACGTGTGAATTGTATTACATCGATGATAAAGGTGGTGTTTTCCTGTGAGGACGTTTATATTTACAGTATCGGACAACGAAAAAATAACAGATAAATGATTTCCTGACCGGTGTTGATAGCCTCTGCACTTTATAATGCTTTGAAGTGAGAGGGGCTGAATGGAATAGTTGAACTATTATCATCATGCTGTCAAACAAAATCGTTTTGAAACTTGCTCTATATTAACTTTGTATTGAGTTACATTGAAGATGTTGGAGAACCATTAATGTTCAACCTGATTGGAATATTAACTTGCGGATACATACAAACTCCATCATGGATCGAGAGCAGGACAATTACGGTTCAGAATTGGGATTTACCAATCCATCGAGCAGCGATGACAACATGACGACCTACGATGACGAACGGTTTCGAACATACCAAGGCAACGGGAGCGGTCCGGTGGTCGGAGTTTCTACCCTGATGCCTTCACGACTTCTTCCTCCGCCTTCCGAAGTCGACACTATCTCGAACGACGGTACGATCACGAGCGCGAACGGACTTCGCTTGAGAATGAACCAAAGTCGACCGACCTCCAGGGGGCTTGATGAGAACGGAATCCAACTGAACGACCTCAGCGGCGGCAAAGTCGACTTCCAACAGCCGTCATCCCTCACCAACAGTACGACGACGATGACGAAGTTCGGGGCGACCGCCGAAAGCCGTCCTGAGCGATCGCGCAAAGTCCTCTCCAACTCCAAATTCGATTTCAGACAGAAGACGAAATCGTCGTTCGCGCATCTGGCAAATGGGAGATACCCGGGGTCAAAGGTCGAGGTGAACGGGGTGGTGAACCAAGGCTATGACGACTCCGTGATCGAGGAAGAAGTTAGGAGTGTCAAGAAGACCAAAGAAGGATTCTTCAGCGACGTCAAGTCAAAGATTAAGAAGACGACAAAAAGAAACCGTTTGAATCAGGCCTACTCACCAGTGCTCATTGTCAATCTAACAGAGGTAGGTACAATACTTTTTTTTAAAAATCAATTAATCTCTATAATAATATTAACCAATATTATTAATGGGTAACGATATAAGAGGAATATAATATTACTATCCTGGGAGAGACTTCATTGGGATAAAAATAAAAAGAGGCGGGAGGAAGAAAAGAGAGAAATAAAGGAAAAATGTGGAGGTGGAGGAGTTATAGGAAGAAGAAGAAGAAAAATAAGAAAACGAAGGAAACAAGGAAAAAAAAACCCGAAAAGGACGAAGGAGGCGAAGAAGAATAAGGAGAAGAAGAAGAAAGGAAAAAAATAAGAAAGCAAATAAGAATAAGATGACGATGATGATGATGAAGAAGAAGAAGAAGAAGAAGAAGAATAGGAAGCAGAAGAAGAAGAAGAAGAAGAAGAAGAAGAAGAAAAAGAAGAAGAAGGAGAGACCCGTTCATCATCATCTGATCATAAAATTCCAGTCATCATCTTTAATACATGACAGCTTTAGCGTGTATAAACTTCTTCACGTTGTACTTACCAGTAATACTTATTTTAAATGTCTGAAACGATTGTATTGATTTTCGATTGATCGACAGACACGGAAATAACATAATAGAATCGAGACGTGTCTTTCTATAGAAATCATCCCACTAGTAGGGACAAATCCAGGTGAGTGGGCCCTGCCTCACAACAATGGAAGAAAATAAGAACAGAATAAGAAAGCAGATAAATGTAAATATTCTTTCCCTCTAGTTTGCTTGATAGATTGTGTACTGGTAAATGGGAAATTTCAAATGAGAAAAATCCGGAATTATGAGTTATAAAGAGCCTCCAATTTTGCTCGGAGACAATTTCGAGAATAATTTGCCTAGAATTTGTGAAGAATATAATAAAATTTGAAAATCTCTCTTCAGTAATATGCCAGATATATTTAAAATCTCATGGACCAACAAAACAGACAATTAATCTGATGTATGTTACCGACAATTTTCATACCTTGCAACCACCCATTTGGACAATATAAAGGCATAGATGGTAAATGTTTCTTCTTTTTCATATGCGAATATTTACTACATAATAGAGTTTGACCGGTCTGTAAGTGTTTGCAATTGAGCTATAACAGATAAATGTAGCTCAAAATGGCTTGTAATTCCGTAACCACCCATTCGGAATTATAAGTATCGTTTAGAATTTTATAATCAATATCATCATTTGTAATTGTTGTTGTTTATGTTATTTTCACTATAAACATTGTTGTTGATATAGTATTTCTTGTTGCAATCGCTAATCTCCTTATATCCAGGCCGTTCGGAGTGGGGACTTGAAGGAACTGAGGAGCCTCCTCGATGGGAACAGCTCCTTCAATTTGAATAAACTGGATAAGAATAACCTCACCCTCCTCCACCATGCTGCGATCAATAATCGAGACTTCATCGCTAGAGAGCTACTCACCAGGGGTGCAGGTATAAAGAAACTTTTTTTTTTAAATCTCAAAATCATAATTTAAAGGGGAACTTCACTCACTCATTAATGAGTTGTCAGTGAATGAAGAAACATGAAATGAACAAACTGTGAAAATATTAGCACAATAAGATGATCCGTTAAAAAGTTACGATCTTTTTTTAATTTTACATATCTAATGTTCTCCTTAAGTTGGCAACCTTTGAGTTGGCAACAGAGAGCATTAGCAGCCTGGTTGGCAACCTACTGGGCACAAAATGGCTGCCAACATGGATAACTCCCCATCTTTTTTTACATTGAAAATTAGACAAAAAATATATAAGATTCATCACAAATGCATGCAGAGCATTATACTACAATAAGAAAGAAACTTTTGTGTCCTTTTCTAAAAAAAAAAGACATGTGAAATTCTGCATGTGTACAAAGTAAATGGAGAGTTCCCCATAGTGGCACCCATTTGGTGCCTGTAGGTTGCCAACTCAAGGAGCCCACGAGTGGTGTAAATTAGATCTTTGGGAATCCATAACATTTTCACTGTTTGATAACTTTATTTCTCTCCAAATAAATGTCTGGGATTATTTCCCCTTTACCGTTAGTTTCATCATGTCATAAACGCAATGTATTGTTTTTCCGTATTTTCAGGTGCACAGAACCTTTGCACACATGGAATAGATCATTTTAAACGGACAAAGTTCGATTTTGTTATTTTGTTCTCTTCCTCTTGGATTCAGAGTTTTACATGTTGTTATTGAGATACAAACGCAAACTATTCTTTACTAGTTGTCGATTGTCACGAAAATTTTCCAAGTCATTTGGTATTTAACCACCGAACCAATCAATACAATATTTACTTCCATATCGAGGGACAATGAACGTCGCCTTTATTGTTAACAAAAGTCGTATTGTGTGGACATATTGGGATATAATGTAATATTTGAAATATGAGTTGGTCCGTGGGAAAATCATGGAAAAGGCTTTTTGCAATGTCTCTTTGTTGTAAATTGTAAAGCAAGAAAATGAAAAATGCTTCGTAACAAATATATTAGTCTTATAGAATGACCGCTTTGTTGTTCAAATCAAATGAATATTTTACTGGTATGAAGAGGAAGCAGATGTAGAAGCTATCGGTGATTAGATGGGTTCGAACAAACCCTCATATTCTGAACTAAACCAGAAACAAAATGCAGAGACTAGTTATTCCTTACTGCTCTGTCGGGATAAGACGGTGATTCTCTCTTTGATAGGCAAGCTTAGAAGATGCAAATTATATGCATACTCTATACAACAAATTTTGTTCATGACAACCCGAAAATTTGCCCAAGGCTTACCCGACATGGAAACAAGTGTGCAAACTGGATTCCAAGTATGGGAGTTCAATTCTTACTAACATTGTGCGTGAATACAACGTAACATTTGGCAAGAAGTGTGCATATATTTGAATATATCAATAAACCGTCTATTAAGAAACGGTTTAGGGGCATCCCTCCTTGTTACAAAGCTCGTGCGCCTGTAGTGATCGACATGAAATGTAGAGCTCTGTTCATGCAGGAAATCGTGTCCACACCCATGATAAAATGCTCCACAAGCTAGATAATAAACAGTCATTACAAATTAACAGTACAGATACTTGCGAACATTCGACATTATTTGTCGATAAAAATACTAAATATGTCATCCCAGTCGTTGCCCTACTTCTTATGATCTGACTTGTTATAGATGACCACAATAGTATATTTATCAGATTGTTTGATGAAAATCAACATCGTTGCTCTGATTCTTTTAGCGGCGTCTGTTTATCATCCGAGAAATTCAATTCAATTCAATTGAATGTTTATTGAAAATATTTCATTGCTTATAAACATTGAACTGAATTTAATTTCTCGGTTGATACATAAGCCTAAACACCTGTATGAACAACTAAGAGAGCGATTGAACTAAACAGAAAAACAAGACAATTCACATTTCAAACATTTTATTTCGCAGATGTTGACGTAACTGAGCTAGACATCAAAGCAACCCCTCTTCATGCCGCTGCTCGTATGAACAGTGCCGATGTCGCCCACGTCCTCTTAGCACGATGTGCCGACGTCGATAAGAGAACGACAAACGGTATGACGCCGCTGCATATCAGCGCAAGGAGGGGAAACGCGGAGATAGCAAAGGTAATGATTACGGCAGAGATTATAGCAATGATATTACATGATGATGATGATGCTGCTGCTGCTGCTGATGATGATGATAATGATCAAGATGTTGAGTGATGATGGCGATTATGATGGTGATGATGATGATCATGATGATAATGGCGCTGTTGAGGATGGTGACGATGAACATGACAAGATTATTATTGTCGTGTTGGTATCGTTATTGTTTATAGAAAAAATAACGATGACGATAATTATGACTATAACGACGACAATGATGATGGCGATTATGATAACGTTATTATAGTTGATGCCTTATGGTGTTGATGACGGAGATGGTTATCATATTAATGTTGATGGTGATGATGGTGTTGATAACATTTGCTTTTTGATTATGATTACCATGATGATAACAAAAACATAATGATGATGACGATGATGATGATTATTATGAAAATATTGTTGTCGAATTAGTAAAGGAAAATAAGTGAATGTGCCAAATCGAGAGCAAGAAATATATATTTTTCAAATTGTCAATCTTACCTTATCGAGATCATTATCAGGAACTAAAACCGATGTCAGTATCGCATGATAAACACTTTTTTTTTTTTTTTTTTTTACAGAATTAAAGAAGTACGTCCAATGACATCAAGTTCATGTGCACCGTCAATCTTGCACTCAAATACACAAGATTTGTGATCCGGAATTCTTCAAATATTACACAAAATTTGTTTGCGTCCTGGGTCACAAAATTGATCGTCTGACGTCACAAACATTGAATTCTAAATCGCAATTTAGCTACCTATTCACGAAATTAACGGCAGACATGGTCTGTTTATGGGGGTACGTCGGGTTTCAATAATTTTGCCTTCAACGATGAAAATTGGGTTGATATCTTTTTCTTTCTTTCCTCTATTCCTGATCAGATTCTTGTATCCTTAGGCAAGGCCGATGTGAGTGCTATTGACAACGATGAATGCACTCCTCTTCATCTTGCCGCTGTAAATGGAAGCNGATTTTTTATTAGCAAATTGTTATTTATCATTGATTTATGTAAGGATTTTGTCAACTCGAGGGAAATACACATGTAAGCAAATTAGACATTAACAGAAAATTCTGAAGATGACAGATAGGGGGGGGGGTGGAAGAGTGAAGGAGTGAGAGAGAGAGAGACAGAGAAATCTAGAAAAAGAGAGAGGGGAGAGGGAGGGGGCATAGAGATATGAGAAGAGAGAGAAAGATAGAGAGAGAGGAATGGGAGAGAGAGTAAGCGAAAGAGAGAGAAAGAGGGGAGAGAGAGAGACAGAAAGCGAGACAAAGTAAGAGAGAGAATTAAAGAAAGAAAGAGAGAGAGAGAGAGAGAGATGGAGAGAGAGAAGGGGAGGAAAGAGGGCGATACAGTGGCGTGGTAACACTTCGTTTTTGAAGTTTTGCAACGTCCTTGTTCATCTGTGTTAAAATTGAGTAGCATAATGTCGTGTGAACATTTTCTCAATCTAAATTTTTGCACCCTTTTCACAGAGGTGATATATATACTTCTCAAATTCAGAATGTATCCAAAAAAAATCGTCAGTTGTGGGGTTCGAACCCGCGCCTTGAAGGGTCACGTCATTTCAAGCCAGACCCTCTACCGACTGGGGTATGTGTCCCTCTGATTGAGCGATGGACATTATGACACCATAACTGTTATTCACCAAGAAAGGATAATTTGACACTTTGTCCATGGAAATGGATTGTCGCCGTTCACGTGTACGGTGTCTACGTTTGGTGTATTATAAAACCGTCCATCGGTCGAAAGCCGCGAGCAGCTTAGTCGGTAGAGAATTTGGCTTGGAATGTAGTGATCCATTATGACGTCTGTTTGAACCCCACATCTGCCACAACTTTAGGATATTATGTAAAATATTGAACACTGAGGAAGAAGAGCAACACTGCACATTTCTGAAAAATGTGATTATTGAACCGAAAGATGCTCCGCCAACTGGTTGCGAGATGCAATATTACACTCGTTTCTAAGACTATGTGCATAGGTTGGTTTTGCAGTGCAACATTTGTGTTTTACAACGAGTATTGATGAACAAGTTCGAATCATAAACCTTTATCTAATCAATGATTAATTATACATTTAAATGACATTATTGCAGCAATGCGTCGTGGCATTACGCCTGTAATCAAGCTGTTTGGAACAGTCATAAATTGACTGTGGTTGGCTACGGGTTAGTTCCCCGGTCGCGTTTTTTTCGGATGGGGACGTTAAGGGTCGACCCTTCTTTCTTTCTTCTTCTCCTGACATAAATATTCAAATTTAAATAATACACGCCGTAAAACCATTTTTTCTCTCTCCCTCTTGCAACAATTTATATGTCCTATCTAGGCTATCTGTAACTTTGAGTAACGGAATAAAAACATTCATATCATGCAAAACCAATTTTATAAAAATTTTGACTCTTTTGGGCAATTCTTTATTTTTTTATCCATAATCATTTTGTGTTTTTGTCTTTTCGTTCGTTCATGCACAGGTCATCTCCATTACAAGCCATCGATCTTGAAGGTGGTACACGCATCTTTAAACACAAAATTGTTAACAAATATTAAAACGTATTCCAAGTGATAGAAATCTCAATTTTCAGATTATTTGCTATGATTCTTTTTCATTCAGGCGTGGAACGCGGGCATGAAAATAATGTATGATTCATCTCAACACAAAAAAATCATGATCTTAATATTCTCATAAATCACCACGGCCGCTATCCTATAAAGTCTGATTTCGAATTCCCGTCATTCAAAATGTTCAATAGTCTGGAAATTAAAGAAATGCTTTTGTTCTGAATGTTAGCTTGATAGTCCAAAGTGTACGGTTCGTCTGATTTTATTTACACAGCACACTTACAGTTAGGGAATGAAGAACATTATAAATGACTCCACATGTGTTAGAATTGGTATAAAGTTATCCTTTTTCTTTTATTCGTAGCCACTAAAACACGACATCATTTTGCGTACATTGGAATGACCAATCTCCAGAATAGACAGTATGCTGTTTTATTTAATACGACAAATCGTATCATAAACAAAACTCCATCCATGTTTTCTCACATAATAATGATAATAATAATATTGATTATTTATATAGCGCTAAAAACAGAGAGTATCATAGCGCTTTACAATTTAAGAGAACAAAAGATGAAAACAGT
>BQKZ01006320.1:0-16127 GCA_036244855.1 Temnopleurus reevesii | reverse complement strand
TTTTTTTTTTTTTTTTTTTTACAGAATTAAAGAAGTACGTCCAATGACATCAAGTTCATGTGCACCGTCA
This sequence comes from Temnopleurus reevesii, assembly GCA_036244855.1. Lineage (NCBI taxonomy): Eukaryota > Metazoa > Echinodermata > Echinoidea > Temnopleuroida > Temnopleuridae > Temnopleurus > Temnopleurus reevesii. The sequence continues at coordinate 16,057 of BQKZ01006320.1, read as the reverse complement.
ATCTTGCACTCAAATACACAAGATTTGTGATCCGGAATTCTTCAAATATTACACAAAATTTGTTTGCGTCCTGGGTCACAAAATTGATCGTCTGACGTCACAAACATTGAATTCTAAATCGCAATTTAGCTACCTATTCACGAAATTAACGGCAGACATGGTCTGTTTATGGGGGTACGTCGGGTTTCAATAATTTTGCCTTCAACGATGAAAATTGGGTTGATATCTTTTTCTTTCTTTCCTCTATTCCTGATCAGATTCTTGTATCCTTAGGCAAGGCCGATGTGAGTGCTATCGACAACGATGAATGCACTCCTCTTCATCTTGCCGCTGTAAATGGAAGCCTGGAAATATGCAAATTATTGGTAAGTTCCTCCGTAATAACGTTTTTCAATAAAATAATTGTTATTTACATAAAGTCATTTACATAAAGTCATTTATGTATTTTTTTCATTGAAACTTAGTCTTATTTTTATAAAAATCATTGATTCTCACACGAAAATTTCATTTTCGTTTATTCAAGGGAAAATTGAATTAACTCAACAATATACATGTATTTCATAATAACAATAGCAATAATAATACATGCAATTTGTCATGCGCCAAATCCATCCTGTTGGGTCCTAAATGCGCAGTAGAGAATAGAGTATAGTCAAGCAAAGTTGGAAGGTAATGAAGAACAAATAACACTTATAAAGCACAGAAACTTTATTAATTTATTATACTGCGCTAAAATACTCTTAAAGGTGGGGCATTGTTATGTAATGCAATGTTATTAAGCCATTAAAAACATAAACCCTGATAGCATTGCCAAATGTTTTTTTTTGTAGGTGGATCAAGGGGCATACATCCGTGCAAAAGACACGAATTACCTGACCCCTTTGATGAAAGCTGTGATGAATGGACACATCCAACTCATTGATTTGTTCTTAGAAACAGGTAAAACTTTTTATTATCATTTTTAAATGTGGTAATGATTTTATTTTGATTTGCTTTAGAGCGTTTTAAGCTTCGAATAAACGGCTTTGCCATACCATAAGCCCCAAGTCAAGTAGAATACAAACACGATTATTTGTCATTGCTCGTTCTGGTTAGTCATGGAAGTGTTGAGTCGTGTTGAGTCGTGTTGAATAGGGACTTCTATGTTACTGGGGCTGAAGCTCAGCGGATATGAAGTTTAGATTACGCTCACGGGACGCAGAAATGCACAGGACAGACGTATGTCTGACACCTACATTATTTTGTAGACTCAGAATGCAGAAGGAAGCAATATGACCTCAGCTATGCACCTACCCTGCGCAATTCTGCACAACAGCAAATAAATATTTGGACAGATTTTCTGAAAGGAAATAATTCCTTCTTTCATTTTCACCTGTCTCTCGTTTTTTCCTCAGCTAAGAACACGTGCATCCCGATTGGAGACTATCTAATGGATGAAGACAACGAGAGCAACACATCTCTGCATTTAGCCGTCTCCAAACGAAGAACGGAGGTAAGTAGCAATGAATGAAAGGAAGAAGAAACTACCAATTAAAACAAAAATGGAGAAACAGAGAGGGGAGGGAAAAGTAGATAGGTAAAGGGTAGATTGAGTGAGAGAGAAAGCGAAAGGGGTGGCGGAGGGACGGATTGCATGGAGATGATGGTTGGGGAGAGGGGGGGGGGGGATGGAGGGTAGACCGATAATAGAACAATAGGGGTAGTATATAGAGAGGCCCATCGTTTTGTATGAAATACGCATATATTGAATGAGAACCTTTTGTTATTGACATACCTTACAACAACTCGTTTTCAACTTTTCCAGGTCATCCAGAGGCTACTCGATGAGGGTGTGGATGTGAACGTAAGGAAGAAGAACGGGATGACACCGATCCACATCGCAGCTATGAACGGGGCGACGACCACGGTCATGCAACTCATCGAAAACGGTGCCGACATCGAGATGAAAGACAATGAAGGCATGACGCCGCTACACAGGTTTGTTTGCTTGCAATGGCACCACAAAGCTTTCGTTACCGTTATCGGTGACAAGTTATGGCAAGCGAACAATAGCGTGTCACACCATTTTTTTTGTCGTTACGAAATCATTCTGACACATCTACCTATATACATGACAGACATTTCTTTCTTCTTTGTCTTCATAAGCAGTTAGAAAGAACATTTTGAATACATTAAAGTGAAACGCTGGCAAATCATAACATAAATAATCAAGAATACTTAGCAGTTCATCGAAACATCTCTGAATAGATTTATGAAATTCCAAGTATGATTGATCTAACATCGTGGGACAATAAAAAGATGTATATGAATACAAATACTACGGGACAGTGACAATGGAACGCTTCGGCCAGACATATTTTTTGACAGTTTATGCAAATTCCCAACTCCCTGGTTTATGGTACCAAGAGGGTGTAAGAGTACAACAATTGACACCCAGAAGTATTCTGACTTTACTGTTTCTGGCAAATTGCAAAATTCACTCCAACACCTTCCTACGTGCTTGAGTATTAAATAATCTGTAGGCTAATAAAAAAAATTGAAGCGAGAACGCTGACTTCGCTGATAGGCGCCCGCGTTTTACTGATATTATTCATTCATATCTACAGGGCTACCCTCTACAATCGGGTGGAGACGATGGCCGTGCTCATTCACGAGGGTGCACCTGTTGATGATGTCGATCATAACAGCTTCACACCACTGATCTGTGCGGCATGGAAGGGACATACACCTGCTGGGGAATTGCTTCTAACCCGTGGTGCTCAGGTCTTTGGTGAGTTGGTGTAACAGTGGTTGTGGTGACGTTTACGAAGATGGTGTTAATGATCATTATGATGTTGATGGTGATGATGATGATGATGATGATGATGATGATGATAATGATGATAATGAACATGATGATAATGATGATGGCTGTGGTAATGATAATGGTAATAGTGATAATGATGGCAGTGGTGGTGACCCTGCTGCTCTTGCTTGCTGGCGATCATGATGATGATGATGACGACGATGGCCATGGTGTTGATAACGTTGTTGATGGCGACTATGATGATGGTCGTTGATGTTGATTTTGAAGGTAAGTAAAATGATGATGATAGTAACTTTCATTTTAGAAGACGCCAATGATGGAGGTAATGCATAATGACTTAAACGCTCATGAAAACAAACTAAAACAGTCGATAAAAATGAAAGTACTAATAATCTACTGCATAATTGTTTTTCTAATTGCAGTATTCGATGTCCATCACAAATCTCCCCTCCACTGGGCAGCCGAGATGGACCATCAAAGTTTCTTAGAATTCCTCCTCCGACACCGTGGCTATGGTCTCATCAATACGACAGATCTCTACGACCAAACACCTCTTCATTATGCGGCTGAGGCGGGTAACGTTGAGGTAAGTTTAAAATTTATTTTTGGAAGAAGTACTAAAGCACAACAAGCCCATGGGCACCAGTCAACAATGACGCTTAATGCATATTAAAACAACACTTCGAGGATCTCCGCCGCCAAAGACGGCGGTGTCCGCCATGTTCTGAACAGCACCATCTTCTCCGAGCATGAATGATAATGGGAATTTTGTATATTCAAGTTTTTCTTAAAGGGCAGTGTATACCCATCACTGCTACTGAAGCAGTCATTAGGCTACAACCATCAGGACAACTCATTTTTCCTCATGAAACTATATAATCAATTTACTAAAGTATAAGTAATAAAATAAGATTCTGTAAATATTATTAATTGAATCAACATTTCTATTCAGTTTTTCAAAATAGTGGAATTTCCGACTAATTATACATTTTCTCGTTTCAGATGATTAAGCTATTGATCAAGTATGAAGCAGAAGGAGAAGTCCGCGATGTTTTGAACAAGACACCAGTGCACATCGCAGCCCAGTAAGTACCTTTTCAACCGGCAATGGGTCTGCAGAGTCACATTGTGCGACAAATAAGACTTATCGTCCGTGTTTTCACGAAGGGATGCAAGCCACTGTTTCAAGCTTCATGAAACAATATACAGATACATTGCCTTACCTGACGTTTGATGGCCAATGTTTTCTATTTTTGAATTATCGACAGATTTTAGTTGGCCTTAAAAAGTCCAATCATTGCATAGGCCTACAACAATTACTTTTGTAAACTTCCTTTTTATTTCATTTTATTGTATAGGGCGGGTTATGTTGCATGTGTTGAGCAGCTACTAGACCACACGCCAATGCTCCTGAACGAAGATGATGGGGATGGAATGACACCCCTTCTCACCAGCTGTTTCTTTGGCCGTCATGATCTGGTCCGACAACTCTTGAAGATGGGCGCCGATATTACTAACGTGTAAGCACTTGTTAGGAAGTGTTGCTATACAGTTGTAATTGATCACAAATCAACTGCAAATCAGTTGCAAATTGTAACCCGCATTTTCATTTGCGCATGGTATGCGCTATTAACAAGACGCACATGAAACAATGGTGTTGGGTGGCGCGTTCCGGTCAACTGCAATTTGCTATCAATTGTAACTTTCGAACAACACCCTCTACTGTTAATAGCTATAATAACGACGACAATCGTGCTGATCAACAATAATGTTGATAATAATTAAACTGGGTGTAATGATTTTGAAAATGGTGATGGGATGATAAAAAAAAACCTGATGGCGATGACGATAATGATGATGATGATGATGATGCTGCTGCTGCTGATGATGATAATGATAATGATGCAAACATTTTGAGCATTTTCTGTATCATTTCTGTAGCAATGATGAACATCGGACAGCCTTGATGCTAGCTGCAGTCAACAACCACGTAGAGACAATGAGCATTCTCATCGAACACAACTGTGACATACACGCCATTGACAAAGATAAGGTACGTACCGGGAAAGCTAAACATTTCGCTATAGCTCTCCATGCAGTGACAAAAACTGACCTGAAACATTTCAATAACTTCCAGTTGCGAATGATTCAATTTTGTTCTTGATTGGTTTTTCACTCTGAAGTCATTGATCTGTTTAGCAGACCCATCCACTTTATCAGTAATTTTGAACGAATGCAACGTACAATTTTGTCTTGCTTCTATGTCCTTTATATGTTCTAATTTTCAACTGAGTATTTTGTTGCTGTCATATTACCCAGTTGAAGTTAAATTGATTAGATTGATTGTGTTAATGATTATAAAAAATTAGAATAACCAGTAACCAGGGCCCCGTAACATAAAGGTTTGCGATTAATCGCTATTTGATTTTGCGATCAATTGCAAACTTTTGTACATGAATTGCCATAGACTTGCGATTGATATCAATCGCTATTAGATTAGCAATTAATCGCAAACCTTTATGTTACGGGGCCCAGGAGATGAATTTTCATTTAACCCGAATCGACCAACTATCCTTTACTGCTACCTCCAAGGTCTCATAACTAGTAATCCAGGTTTTCTTTTGTGTGAAATGTACATTTTTGGTTATTATTCTTGTAGTGGGCTTGATAATTACTATAAGTTCAAGTTCGTTCGTTTTTAACACAATCCTACTTTGGACCAATATTAATGTTATTCAACTCGTAAGCTAATTATTTATTTTTGTATTCGATTTGTATCTCCTTTCTCTTTTTTTTTTTTTAGAACAACGCCCTCCACGTGTGCTGTGACGCGGGCCACATCGCTGCAGCCAATCTGCTGATTCGAGCTGGGGCTGATCAATCGGCGTCAAACACCGATGGGTTTACCCCTCTCGAGCTAGCTATTGAAAGGGAGCAGGGCGAGATCGCTTCCGCTATCATCAAGAGTAAAGAGTAAGTCAGAAAATATCGTCCGCGTGTTCACGAAGTGACGGGAGCCAAAGGGTATTGTTGCATGAAGACAAAGGAATCCCGACAAACCGCCAATTCAACGGGCATCCTATCGAATAGTGTGTTAATTTTATTGAAGGACACGTTTCAATGGATTTGTAACTCATGTCGTGTAACAATACCCTCTGTCTCCCGTCACTCCGTGAAAACGATGACATAATGATCGACATATTACAAACTTTATCCTTATTTCTCAAGGAACTTTTAATTTACATTTACGAAACAAAACTTGGCAAAACCGTACGATTGTAGAAGCGTCATGATGTAGTGGTTCTGATTCTCGCCTCTGTACTAAATGGTCGAAGATCCGAATCTCATCAATGACGGCTTGCAATTGCGATGTCCACACAGTTCAATATTTTACGTAAGAATATATTGTCCCATGAAATTTAAACCTAATGATCCGAGCTGGGGCGGATCGATCATTTTCAAACACCGATGGGTTTACCCCTCTCGAGCTCGCGATTGAGAGGGAGCAGGGGGAGATCGCTTCCGCCATCATCAAGAGCAAAGAGTAAGTCAGAAATGATCGAAAATACAAACTATTAATTTACTTGTCAAAGAAGCGCAAGCTTATAACTTAGATTTAAGAAACACAAAATGCCAACAACTTGGGGAAGCGCTTTGGTGTAGTGGTTCTGACTCTCGCACTTTGACTAGAGGGTCATAGGTTCGAATCCCACCAATGACGTTAATTTTCTTCATCAAGAAATCCACCCACATTGTGCTGCAAGCGACCCAGGTGAAGTAAATAGGTACCTGGCAGGAATTGTCTTCTTGAAATACAGAGCGCTACTTACAGCTGCACGACTAAGCCAGGGTAATTATGCTACCTTGTAGACCGCTTAAGAACGACTGATAAAGTAAGTGTTAGACGCTGTCTAAGAAGGTATAGTCATCAGCTATTATACAATGGATCGGTCTCCCAACCTTTGCTTAAACAGCAATAGTGCAATTTTTTAAAATACAGGCTCATTTTGGCCGCACCCATGGTGTGACACATTGAATTGACATATACTACAAGAAAGTTATGATCAGGTTCCTTTCCCTAATCATTGCTGATGACTAGAGAAAAAATGCTTCTCCAGTGAATACAAAATCTTTTTGTATTCACTGGAAAAGCAGATTATTGTAAAATGACCTTAAAATGACATATGAATTGATGCTCATAATGATTATACGTCTAGATGGATCGGAGAGTTGTTGACTGATGATGATCGTTGTAAAATTGTTGTCATTTCTTTTGCAGCTGGAGGGTGGCGATGCAGAGCAAAGACGAGCTGATGATCTCGCCCATGAAGGCCCTGATCGAGAAACTACCTGATGTCGCTCTCCTCGTCATGGACCGATGCGTTCACAAGACTTACAAGAACCCACATTCACCATCCTATCATGTGAGTAAAATCTAGTATCCCCATAACTCGAATACATTTTCGGTGACAAACGCGAAACGAGCTAGCAACCTGCTTTTGTTAACATGATGTTGGCTATGTCAAAGGATATTTCTATCTGTACTTTATCGAGACGCGATTTGTCCATGACGAATAAAATCACTCATTAGTAGCTTCATGAACAGTCGTAACTAAACAACATATAGTCCTTAAGTGAGCAATAACATCCAAGGTCTTATGGGAAAAATTATATTCGAATCTCATTTTTCTTGAATTTTTCACATATAAATGAACGAAGCATATATACATATTCAATGTGCAAAAAATCTTTCATAATGTCTTCCTAATAGATGCTTCACACATTTGCGCAAATAGCCATCCAATGCACAGCGTAAATTTAATTGAACATGCACGTACGAAGAGAGCAGACTGAATGCATTCAGCGTTAGACAAGAGTCTTCCCTGGCATTACTTTCCTTATAGGGAACATAGAATAGATTCTGTACTTTAAAGGGCATGCCTATTTACCCCAATACATGTTTAATTAAGAATGTTTCTTTTTATTGAATCTCAAAATCGTTTTCTTCTATTATTGTTAGTATTTGTTTGCGTATTGTTATTATTATTTAGAATGAATTGTTGTTTTTAATTTATTAATTTCCATTTCAACTTGTTCTGTTCCTATCTTTGCAGGTGAAGTACGAGTATTCCTACATGGATCCTGGACCCGATGATGAATCTACCAAATCAAATGGCTATCGGTACTTCGCCATCAGAGTAAGTACATTACCTGTATACTTATCTCAAAGTTAAGACGAATGTGAGTTAAGTATGAGCCAGAGGATGGATATCAAGCAATTCCCCCCCAAGCATGCCAAGTGTATACATAAGATTTTTGCAAATTTGCACTTTGCAATACTAGAAGAACCCTTTTAGGTTGGATATTTTACCCTTTTCATAACGATGTAATCATGCACATTCTGCTCAGAGTGCAATGCTTTTACCGTTTTTTGTTGATAATACCCCATTGCTCCTGAACGGAATGAAACAGAAAATTGTTATCATCATCTTTATAATCATCATCATCATTATTATCATCATCATCTCATCATCATCATCGTCATCATCATCATCATCATCACCATCATCATCATCATTGTCGTTATCATCATCATCATCATCATCATCATCATCACCATCATCATCATCATCATTGTCGTTATCATCATCATCATCATCATCATCATCATTTTATCATCATCATCGTTATCATCATCATCATCATCATCATCATCATCATTATCATCATCATCATAATCTCATCATCATCATCGTCATCATCATCATCATCATCACCTCGACCATCATCATTATCATCATCATCATCATCATCATCATCATCATCATCATCATCATCATCATCATCATCACCATCATCATCATCATCATCATCAGTACCATTGACAAAATGCAGCAGCTGTGGGGTTCGAACTAGAACCCATGTCTTTTGAGCTGGTCGACGGTCGATGCCATGGGATGTTTAGGGAACTTGATTTTGTGTATAATACCAAATACTGCGAGCTAGCAAATTATCACTTTGTGTTTTTGTCTTTGTCGCAGACAATGTGCCAATACGGACGAGAAAAGCTTCTGGCACATGAGCTGTCACAGAGCATACTCAAGAGAAAATGGTAAGAAATTTAGCCTATATTCATAATTTACTAAGATTACATGGGAGTACTGATGATGATGATGATGATGATGAAAATGATATTGACAACAATGATATAATGATAATAATATCTACAACAGTATTGATAATGATAATATGTATTTAATATCTGACCTCATTTTGCTATCCCATGTGCATAAAGTTAGGAAGAGACACACTTGCCTAATTCTAGGTTCCAACTTGTCAGTCAATCATGCCCCTGTGTATTTTCTGCGCATAGGAACTGTAAAAATCAAATTATGTTGGATACATATTGGAATATGTGTACAATTATTGAAAGGCTTGGACGAAGCCTATATCGTCATAGACGTCCAATGAATCCATATAGGCACACTTCCTGCATAGCTTGCCTATCTAGGTCATATTTTGAATTTTAGAGCACGTAATTCTTCTACAACTGCCATTTAGGTAGCATTTTGGATCAGAGACAGTTATTCAATGCCATTATCAGTTTGTTCTTAATAAACAAAATACTCATCATTAATTCTATCGTATACGATTAAAAGTAAGCGAATTACCTTTCTGAAACGATCCATTCAACAAAGAGAAAGGTCTGCTATGCTATTCCTATAAAGGAAAAGAAAGGGAAAAGAAAATAATACTGAAATCCTCACTTCCCGACGTACGGGAAGGGGGGGGGGGGGCTGACAAGCAAAATAGGTAGAAAAATACAAAAAGTCTTAACGATTTTTCATCCAATTTGCTTCATCTTTGTATATTTGTATATATTGTTATATTTGTTGTTGTTGTTTGCAAACAGGGCCTCATGGAAGACCACCAAATTGGTGAAATGAGCCACCCTGTATAAATATCAGAAATAAATAAATGAATAAATAAATCTTCATAATTGTAAGTTCCCTCATGTTTTCGGGGGTGCACGCCCTTCCGCCCCTCTGGATACACACCTGATTTTAATTAAATTTCATCTCTCTTTACAGGGAACGATTTGGTCGCTTGTTCTACTACTTGGACCTCTTTTTCTACCTCATGTTTCTGATCTTGATGACGACCTATTCGATCATTGCTCCTCCTCCAGAACCCTTCTACGCGCTTTTTGTGTACAACCCTAATTCACCAACATGTCCGTATTTCAACCGGTCGATCGCGCCTTTCGTTGCGGATTTTTTCGTATACAACGAACAAGTAAGAAATCTCTTTTACGCCCCATTTACATTATACGAGGGAAGCCACACCAACGGGCCGGTCCGACCTTGTTGCCAAACTGCACTTAGATTCGAACTATGAACAATAAATCAATGTTTTGTCCCATCAATTGAGATTGAGAAATATTGCCTTTACACGTTAGATTTGAAACGGAATGCGGTTTCATAGTAGGGTGGGGTCATCCTGTAGTTCCTAGTCTGATAAGACAGCACCCACTAGACTGTTCTCCAGTCAATTTTTAGAGTCCCGATTTATTATTTGATACGGATAGAAAAAAAACCGCTTGTGTGAATCCTGTAATTATACAGCAATGGTCTGTGTCCGATAAAGAATATCGTAGTATATCTTAATAAAAGGATAATACTTTCAAATATTGGAGACAGTGTTAAACTCTCTGTAGCCCCAAACATTGCACCTAATTTCCGAATTTGTTTAAAAGTAGCACAGTTTTTTTTTTAATGAAGAGTTTTATACATCATAATAACTTGGTATCTGCCCTAATATTTATTCCTTTGAATACAAAACCGCCTACTTGGCAGCAATGTCCATATAATAATATTATAGACAATTTTTCTCGAGCCTACGAATAGGTGACTTGAGGGATGGCGTGTTTAAATGCTATATTACCGTCATCATTACCATTATTCACATGCGTTTTTCTGCCCGTTTTATATATTCTTTCTTTTAATTGCAGACTGATGCTTACTACTTTGTTGATCAGTCCCCGGCTTTGATATCCTATATGGTCATGGCGTACTGTATCTCAGTTATCATAGGAGAGCTGGGCGAGATATACGTCGTAGTAAGTATAACTGTGACAGATCCCGTTCTCACCGTTATCGTTAAAATAGTTTAAAGAAAGATTAAAACAAAAACCAGATTTAGGTCGGAACGCTAATCACGACCAGGAAGTGTTTAAACCGTTTTTTTTTTTTGGATTGTATTTCGGAAACCAAATTGGACGGCAATTTTGTTATATGTATTTATCGCAAACCAATTTTACTTATAGGAAGCAGCATACAAAAGAGGGGGAAACGGGCTATTGAAAACATATCAAATACAGAATCTGTATACCGTAGGACATAAAGTAACGGGATAGGGTTAACGTGTACAAATCTGTTTTCAACGTTAGACGTTCGAATATTTTGTTGCTCATCGTCATACGATTACCTAATTTTCAATTTTATAAAATTCGCGGAATATTCTAGCCATTTTTCTTTACAATCTCTCTGCAGCGGCTCAAATATTTCACTGATATTTCCAACCTGATTGACTGGGTTAACTTGGTGACTTCCATAGTGTTTGTATTTCCACCTGGCCGTCTGCTCTGTTATCATAATTGGACTGCGGGCATCATGTCCATATTTTTCTCGTGGATAAAGTTCATCTTGTATTTCAAAGGGTATGTACGCATTTTATAGCCATCTTTTTCTTTCAAATCTCTCTGCAGCGATTAAAATATTTCACCGATATTTCCAACTTAATTGACTGGGTGAATTTGGTGACATCAATAGTGTTTGTCTTTCCGCCCGGTCGGCTTCTCTGCCTACATAACTGGACCGCAGGCATCATGTCCATATTTTTCTCATGGATTAAGTTCATCTTGTATTTCAAAGGGTATGTACGCATTTTATAGCCATCTTTTTCTTTCAAATCTCTCTGCAGCGATTAAAATATTTCACCGATATTTCCAACTTAATTGACTGGGTGAATTTGGTGACATCAATAGTGTTTGTATTTCCACCTGGCCGACTACTCTGTCTTCACAATTGGACTGCGGGCATCATGTCTATATTTTTCTCGTGGATAAAGTTCATCTTATATTTCAAAGGGTATGTCCACTGTGGGAAAACTAATTTTAACACGTGCTTTGTAGTTTTTCACTAGAGAATTCTTTATCACCTCTTTTGCGTGCAATAACACAATTTTCTTTCAAACGTAGTTGTAAAGCTTTATCTCTTTCGAAAACGTATTGGACGTGTTTGTAATTTTCCACTAACATTGATAATTCCTTTATTACTCATGTCATACTTATATAATTGCTTTGCTTCTCTGTTCCATCTAATATATTTTTCTATAATGTTGACAAATGACTTGAAGTGTATTATTTGTATTAAATGTGCCCTTGGTTGTTGTGCTTGTCGACTAACATTAATTCCTTTACATCTCACGCTATGTTAATTTCTTCTCTTTGCTGCTCTTTTCCATCTAGTTCTTTAAAAATAATTTCAAGTGCATTTATTATCTAATTTTTATGTAACTATTACATGTGTATTTATAATGTATTTGTGTATTTTTTATAATTATTATACCATATGTCCCCCCCAAAAATGACAACGGGGCTTTCACGATTAATAACTTTTGAAAATGAATATGAAAATAGAGGCAGTTTGGCATGTCAAATAGTTAACCATTCATCTATATTTGGTGAAAATTTCATGAGATTTGCTTGAGTGGTTACAAAGAAATGAAGCTTTTTGTATCGGATGTCATAATTCCGTTCTGCACAAGTTTGTGAGGATAGAGACAGTAACATTCATGTTGACCAGTGAAACGTTGGAAGTTGAAGTAACCATTGTGCTTTACACGTCTCCGTCCTCACAAACTTGTGCAGAACGGAATTATGACATCCGCTACAAAAAGCTTCATTTCTTTGTAACCACTGAAGCAAATCTCCTGAAATTTTCACCAGATATAGCCTAGGTGAATAGTTATATCTTTGACATGCTAAACCGCATTTATTTTCATACTCATCTTCAAAAGTTATTAATCCTGAAAGCCCCGTTATCATTTTTTGGGGACATATGGTTATAAGACCCCGTGTTAGATCAGTTAAATGATTCGAAGTGTTACTACACTGCACATACAAAAGAGTATAATTGTCAGCAGTAAAACGTTTTATTGCTGAGTAAGTAACTAAATGAAATAAATAAATAAATAAAAAGTAAATAACACGATATTAAAAAAAAAATTCACAACACATTCAGAAGCTGAATTGATTTTCCCAATGTGTGGTGATCAGATGCGAAACTCTAACTGTTGGTCTACCATTTTTTGGTAATTTTTTTATCGCTTTGTAATCAAGGTTATCGGATCACCCATCTTGCAAATGGAAAATAAACCTAACCTTGTTGGTGTTTCACGAAGATTAGAAAGACTTTAAGGGTGATTTTAAGATCGACTGGTATCAGTTCTTGTTCTTAAATCTGGTGATATCATCAATATGACAGTATAGAAATATACATTGACTCTCGAGGTTCTGGTTAAAACTATTCGCACGAATGAGCTTCGGATAGTACCATACTCCCGAGGGCCAACGGCCCGAGGGAGGGTGATACTATCTGATGCTCATGAGTGCGAATAGTTTTAGCCAGTACCGAGAATCAAGTCATTGTATATTACTTTTATATCCCTTCTAAAAAAAGAAAGTAGCAGTTTAAATCTTATCGACTGCATCGATTTTTGGCTGTATAATTCCTCCTTTTTCGTACGGGCACCAAAAAAAAATCTGGCAAGCAATGAATCCAGGCAGTGATTTCACTTCAATTTCATCGAACTTCATAATCATAGGCTCTTCTTCACGGCAATACTCACGAAAATCGACACTGATAACTTGATCTGTTCCGAGTATTCGCATTGTCTGTGGAGTTCACAAAATTTCAATTTCCTCTTCATTATAATTCCTGAATCTTGTACATTTGCTGTCATTTTCGCGACTACTGGCGGCTGTCATCTTGGTTGTTTGTAAACAAAAATCAGCTGATTTCTATTCGCAAAACTCGTTTCCGATTGATCGTTTTCGATTACGACATCGACTATTGATTCACACATTCACTTCGGCTCCAAAACCGATTACGATATCTCAAAAGCGATAAATAATGATCGATAATTTGTTTTTCTGGCTCGTCTGCTCCTGAGCACATCCTGCGAACACGAAGGCCGCCAGAAGTTTCCCGTGTCGTGTAGCTGGGAAGCAGTGTCTCCCTCGCCTGCGGACAGATCTCTTAATAGCCGACTGTGACGCATGCGCACGAAAAAAGTACCTTTCCATGGTACTATTCAATGGAAACGGCTTTCTTAGCAAATCTATTCATTTTTCTCGCCTGTACACTGTCAATGCAACGATCTTAGGGTAAGGGATATAATAACTGGTATCAGTCATTATTGAAGTCTTTCTTAACTTGCTGAAGCACCTAATTGGCCTAATTATTGATAATTGAATTCAGTTCGTCTGGAGTAGAGAATTACTTTCAGGCTTTTTACCGTTCTACCATCTTTTTATCCCAACTTTAATCTAATTTAGCTTCAAGACGACGGGGCTCTACGTGTTAATGTTCTTCGAGACTCTGAAATCCTTGATCAAGGTAATTAAAATGAATAGTATTTCATGGACATACAAAATTCCAACTACTACAAATGCTTTCAAAAATCGTATGTTCCTTTTATTCACGAATTAACAGTAGCTTTTGAAATTGAAATTGAAATTGAAATTTATGCGTCACTTCAATAAAAAAGAGACATACAAAATTACAAAACGGAACATTATCTAACAAGAGAAATAAATTACATAAAATACTATGAAGTTACTGGATCATCAATAAGTTTATAAAAACCTATAGGGTGATTATCCTTACAAATTTACAAGTTACAACTAAATACACATAGAAAAAAATACAACATATATTGTATCAACTAAATGAAGTTTATACGAATTACAATACTGCTAAAAATTCTGTATTTAATGTGAGATTTTAATTTACGCTTAAAGCTGCTTATTGTTGCACTTTGTTTTATTTCAATGGGTAATTTGGGTAATAGCTATAATGGGTAATAGCTATACAGGATAATGTTGCTGGAAAAGTAGAATATAATTACAATTCCATTGAAATATCTTGTAAACAATTATAATACGATACGATATTCATGATATTGTTGCTATGTCGGGAATTATTTGTCTTTGTGCAACAAAGCGCTTTGGCTTTCGTCACTCACGATATATTATCTCAAAACAATACAAATAACAAATATTTAATATAATTTTTACTATCAAACGCTTTTCCTGGCTTGGCTTTGTTCCATTGTTATTGTTCCTTGTAATATATTTAATATTTGATGTACAGCGCCATGCATTATTCAATACCGACGTACCTGTGCGCTTTCAAAAAAAAATCACTATTATTCACAAAAATTACATCTTGGGAATAATATATAATCCCTCTGTAATTTTTCAGTACTTTTCATTATCATACATTTCTCCATTGTAATGCATTTTCTGGACAATCTTATTTGTTTTCATTTTATGAACATTTCATTTTCTGCTTTTAGCTCTACAATTATCAGAGCTTATATGTGTAACCGTCTGTTTGTCTGTTTGGTTCCTAGGCTATGATGGTGTATGTCATGTTTGTCTTCGCCTTCTCAGTTACCTTCCAGATGTGTCTCTATCAAATGGTAAGACAAATCTTACCCTTTAATACTCTTACCTTTTAATTGCTTTTTAACAAAATTCTTCAGTTTGTTTTTAATGATTAGGCACTAAAGATTGACACATCCAAAGGAGCGCTCTATTTAAAAAAATGTCAACTTTGAAAATTTCCAATATAAAGTGTTCAACAAATTAAGAGCAGAAGGAAAAAGTGTCTGTTTTTTTTCTACGATATATTGTTTTTATTTGAAATTTCTGACCGGTGAAATAAAAGCAAATTCTTGAGGGAGGCAGAATGATGTCTTATGAATATTTTTTTTTAATACAAAATAACTTATCCATGCAATGTATTTCTTCAGTGGTGCTGGCAGTTTTAACTCCTTTGGGAATAATTATCTCTAGGTCAGAATACTGTTGATAAAGTAAGATTCAGTTGATCGATCCGATTTTCACCTCGGCATTAAGTTACTCGTTTCAAACATTTTTATCAAATAATTGAAATTATTTTT
>BQKZ01006319.1:30375-52674 GCA_036244855.1 Temnopleurus reevesii | reverse complement strand
AATAGAAATCTGCACAATTCATTTGTTTTGATATAATAATGATAATAATTATATTATTTCTGATATGACGCATTTCCCATATGGCCCAAAGCATTCTAACAATTTTATTACCCATGTCAAAAGAAATATAATTGCATAATTAGTTTCATCTGTCGTGCTCCAACAGCTGGTATGTGTCAATACTTATTTCATTACAAATTTTAAATCAATTTTTGTAATATGATAAAATCAAATAGCAATGAACTCTGAACAGGACCTTTTTCAGACACCTTGACTTTGTTGCTTATCAAGTAAATGATAAAATCATTTGGCTAACGTAGTGGCCTCAAAATTCTGTATTCAGTCAGTTATACTGTCGATATGTACTTTTGTTTGATTTCAATTTTTGTTTATTTCAGTTTTTAGAATACCCATTAGTTTATACTGTATAATGTCTGTTTAGAACCAATGCAATGTGCATTACATTGATGTATTATTATTTTTTTTAAATTGAAATTAAATTGAATCGATAAAGCTAACACTAACACGATATGAATTATTTCCGAAAAGTTAAGTGGGCCGGCACAGGCAGTAGTTCTAACCGTATTCCGTGTTCAATATTCAACTGTGCGGACACAACAATCGCAAGCCAGTTCCGATACAAATAGCTTTAATACAAAGGACCATTGAATTTGCGTTTGACTTAATTCTTTTTTAAATAGTTTATATCATGTTACGTAACTGTATACAACAAGAATGGTGTCTGAAAGCAGGCCACCTTTATTAGGCAATAAAAAAATGTTTGGATGCCCTCAAGTGCTATTTAATTGGAATACATTTTCCATTATTTGTTTGTATTTTTTAAACAACACAATTCATGAAGAAAATAAGACTTGGAAGTGAGTGATAAGCCAAATATCATCTGAAAATTTTGTTAATTGTATTTAAATCCTTACATGGTCAAGGTCCTAGCTACTGTATATCACAGAACTCCTTAGAATCAAAGCCCAGTCACACAGTCACAGCCTGCGCAGCTCTAGAGATACACGGATACTCCACATTCCTAACCACAAAACAAAACTCACAATGGGAGACCGTGCTTTTGCCATAGCAGCTCCAAAACTTTGGAACACCTTGCCAATCCACATCAGAAACTCTCAATCCCTAAGTACCTTCAAGTCCAATTTAAAAACATATCTTTTCTCTTAAATAACTTCTTTGTACAGTTTGGCAAATAATTAGCACAGCTGAATATATTTAGTATAGTAATTGCGCTATATAAATCCATGTATATCATTATTACGGTTGTACAACTGAAGTGATTTTGCTGTGATTTTTCAATATGAGTAAAAAGGGAGAAAAAAAGCTCAGGTTGTGCCATTTTCATAGGGTCTGTCCATGGAGGGCATCCAAACAAGTTTGAGGACCTTATTATCCACAATGTACATTTAGGTTGCACTCACAAGGTTGGCTTTTAAAGCTAATGTCAACTGATCCATAATCATGTGATTGTATCAAGTTCAATGATCAATGCCGATAACAGATTTGACAAACTATGGGAGCAAAGGTCAGAATATGACAGAGTGCAGTTGACAGTATTCTGTATTTTGTTTATATTATCAGTGCATATGCCCATTTGTATGCTGTACATACATGTACTATGCATACATGTGGATGTGTGGATGTACATGATCTATATAGAGATGTGCCATAAAACCATCCTCAAAATTTATTTAGAATTCATTTTGGGTTGTAAAACTTTAGAAAATATCTTGACAAACAGACTCTACCCAATGAATGATGTCATTGAACATTTATACAGGTATCTTTCATTTTAATGCATAATGATCACACCTACAGTGTATGTCAGCATTCTTTGTTTACCTACTATCACCATGAAGCTCAGAACAATGTATGATCCAGTGATCCCAGTTTGTTCTTAGCTTTATCATGAAGCTAAGAATTCTGGCTTGCATTGTACGCATTTCCTTGACATACAAAATACATCTAATGTTTTATTTTTTAGTTTCTTTTGTAAATGAAAACATGAAGCTCATTCTATTTTTGCAATGAAAGGTACAGTTATTTGAGAAATGTTGTGGAGAGCAAAAAAAAAACACCCACTTGTAAGATTCACTGCATCATTTGGATGAAATTAGTCAATATAGATCAATAGCATATTAGCATATTTTATGCATCTCGAAGGTAAATTGGCTAGAT
Source organism: Temnopleurus reevesii (assembly GCA_036244855.1). Classification (NCBI taxonomy): domain Eukaryota; kingdom Metazoa; phylum Echinodermata; class Echinoidea; order Temnopleuroida; family Temnopleuridae; genus Temnopleurus; species Temnopleurus reevesii. The sequence continues at coordinate 50,475 of BQKZ01006319.1, read as the reverse complement.
GCCTTCATGCCTTAAATTTTGTAGAAAGATCAAATATTCATTCTTATGTGTTGAACATGTATTTATGATTTTATTGTGCTCATATTTTTATTTAATGAAGGAGAATGCAATATCTACATGTACATACATGTAGACCCATCCAATAGCAATATTATTTTGATTCTTAGTAAATAATTTGTCTGTTTTTTCTATAGTTTGCCAACCTGAAAGAGAACGCGATAGGAACTTACAGTTACGACCATCGAGAAGAGGAAGAAGCTCGCTCGCTTCATGTCTATCAGGAGAATTACAAACCCTATAAACACCTTTTTAATTTCATGTGATGTTCAGGGGAATTGCTTTTTTGGTATATTACCAACTAGCAAGTTATTACTTTTGTCCTTAGATGTATACCCTTACAATAGGTGCAGATGCATTTATGATATTCTTGTGCATATCTGTTTCATTCTAGGAATTGATTAATAATGTTTTTGTGTTTTCTTATTATTAAATAGTTTGCCAACCTGAAAGAAAATGCGATAGGGACGTACGGTTACGACCATCGAGAAGAAGGGGAAGCTCGCTCGCTTCATGTCTATCAGGAAAATTACAAAGAAATCAGGATAACAGAGGACGGCCAGTTTGTCATCAATCAACAAATTCATACAAGTAAGAAGTATGCTCCTTTATTTTGTTATTTGGGAGAGTCCTATGTGAGATATCTCCTATTGCGATTGAGAAAGATTCCGTGGGTAAATGTCTCATGTACATGTATGTACTTCTCATAATCTGCATGGTTAATAGCCCATTGTTGTAACAATTTGTCATTTGGTGCATAGAATATGCAAATAAAAGAATTACTAATGATTTTACTAACAACGGCATTTCTTACTTTCAATTCAACAACACTATTTTAAAGTGGAACAAATTTGCACAACATGTAATTGATTTTTTTTTTTGTAAGAAGTAATGTATGTCAAATAGGAAAATAATCTTTGTCTCCAGTTTTGGAAATGAAAGTGAAAGAGTATGCTAAGCTTTTCATATCAACTGGAAGTGATTTTCCATGGACATCAACGCTATATAAGTTAATAAATCAGGGAGGTCAAATATGATCTCAATATTTGTAGAATGTATTCAAGCATAATAATAACGTAAGTTGCTATTAATCAGGTCGCATCATGCCAAAAAGATTCAAACTGTAGAATATTTTTCATCTGATTTCTCTCCCAATACATTAAAATTAATTGCAATTGATTTTCATCATCTATTGTAAATACTTTCACTTTGTAAACCTATATTTTGATCTCTCTCCCAAAGCATTACAACAAACTATTGTTTGTGATAATGTTATGATCATTATGAATATTATCATTGTTTTTTGCTTTGTATAGATTTCCTGGTCATTCCTGTCAATGCATCACAAAATATATCAGTTAGAGACTTCCTAGAGGATCACAACCAAACTTTATGCGTTGATACGTAAGTTCATTTTGTCATTTGATTATTAGCTGTCATCCCGGGCGGTGTTTCACCAAGTCGTTCTTAAAGTTATGCACGACTTTACGTTTGACTGGTATCAGTTCTTGCCCTGGATGCGCGTAATAATGTGAACCATTACACACAAGAAGGGGTACCAGTAGAACGTAAATTTGTGCGTTAAGTCTTTCTTATCTTGGTGAAACACCTCCCTGGGGTTTGTTTGCAGAAGTTTTTGTCATTTTTTTTCCATCTTGTTCCTCTTCATTCACGAGCAATCTTTAAATGTCTGAATATGATTTCATGAACCATTATTTTGCTTTGAATGAAAACATTGAATTGTATCCATTAGTATAATGGCATTACATGTACCTTTCTCAATTCTTTGACTAACTGTCATTTTTAATACCATAAAACTCAGGACAGTGGAATCACTGGACCATATCTAGTGTCCTGAACTTTTCAGTGATAACAGGTAGTAAACGATTCTGACTTTCACTTTTGGTATTTCCGATAAAGCATTATAGCATGGTTTATATGATTTACATTATATGTTGTCATGTTATACCAGTGTATTGCTAGTCAGAATCCAAACTACCTGTTATCACTATAAAAGCTAAGAACAATAGAAGGTTGAGTGATCCCACTTTTCTGTGTCCCTTATGGGGTGTTGCTCAAAATCAACTGTAAATCAACTGCAACTTTGCACATTGTATTACACGCATTTTCATTTGCGCACGGTATGCGCATTTAACAAGATGCGCATGAAATAATGATTTTGATTGGCGCGTCCCGATCAACTGCAACTTGCGATCAATTGCAACTTTTGAGCAACACACCCTTCGTGAAACAGATTAACCCATTCATGTAAAGGATTATCTCAAAATGGATGAGCTGATACAATCTTCAAAGACTGCATTAGGCCATATTTGCCATACTTGGGAAATACTACACTAGTTATAGGGGAATGTAATTTAGGAGGGACCAATGTCATCAAAACAAATTTAATAGAATGCATGCTGATGCATTAAAAAGATAAAACCTGACCTCGGCTTGATTTATCATGGCATTTCGCATGATTTATATGATCCCACCAATACGGTATGAGAATGCAAAACTACGTTCTGTTACATGGCAATATATTATAGTTTACCTCCACTAATTGCTGTACGTGTTTATGGGAAATGGGAGATTACTATTTTGGTACATAAAAGCCTTCCTTTATTGGCCACCTGGTTATTCATTGGGGGAATATAAGGATAAAAGTTTGTTTTCTCGACAAAAGCGTGTGACTTGTGTTTACTTTAGACTCTTTCACACTGTGATGTTTGATTATGCGAAGGCTATGGGATTCATTTGTATTATCAGGACACTGATGTAAAACAGCAGATTGCTGACCTTTTGTACTTGTATAAATATATTCTAATAAATAAATAAATAAAGAAAGAATAAAAATAAAACTTACCTGATTCAGCTGGCGCAATGCTTCTAACGGCTGTAACAGGAATCATCTGTATTTTTAAGTTATTTGGTCCTGTATGTTTCAAGATAGAAACAATTGAAGACTAATTATTGGTCTCTCAGTACAATACACACAATTTTTGGATAAACTGTATGTGGGGAGCTCTTTTGAGTAGAGCGTAATCTTTTTGTTGGCCCGTAGCCACATGCGTGCTGAGCACTGATTTATTTTTAATCTTTTTGGAGAGTAAATTGTGTTTTCGTTCTGTCATACTTTCAGATATTTTTAGTTTTTAAGATACAAAAAGCAGGGAATAATATTTTCCTGGTATCGCATGGCAATTTGCTATGTATTTTTATAGCGTAATTGATACACACTAGATATTTTGTTTAGCAACTTTTTCACATCTACAGTAGAATATTGAAAATGTTTTCTCATACTGCTTATCGAATGTGAAAAGTGAAATTATTCCCTATAAAGGGTTTCATACATTCAAACTGATTTCACAATGATTTGACATTGTTAGATAATACCTTTAAATGCTTAATTCCAATAAAGTCATTTATCTGTGATACTTATTTTAACGTATTTGTATAATTTCAGCTGGCACTGTATACAAAATGTAGTATTAGCTCAAAGTGATACAGGTGCATCCTGTAGTATACAAATCATGTGATTGTGTAGTGTTCAATTTTTTCCTACTATTTTGGCAGAGAAATCTAACAGGAAGTTTTTATTGAAATGGGAATCCCAAAAAGGAAACCATCTTGGGAAAACCTAAAAGAGACTATCTTAGAAAAATTAAGAAAAGAAAATTGTCAGAAATGGTCATGTTTGTAAAATCGTTACTGTCAATTTGTGGCTTTGATTTTATAGAACAAATATCAGACAAAACATTCAAAATGGATTGTTTGTACAAATTAATTGAAACAAATGACTTTTTAGGGACATCCTTCACTGACTTTATGTGATTTCTTTGATTTGCTTTCTTGTCCATCATGTGCTGTACTGGCAAACCCAAGTTTTAACTGGTTTTAGACTGTACTCCCCCCCCCCCCTCCCATGATGGTTTAAGAAGCAAAAAAAAAAGAAAACCAAAAGCAAAAAAATAATATGAAAGATCTTCAAGAAATTTGGCACCTCCTAAGACCAAATTTTTACCTTTTTAATCTATATTTTTTTTCCACCCATCGTTCTCATGGAAGTCTTTGTTACCAAACAAATAAATTGTACTAGACAAAACATGTGATATTGGATTGTTTTTAGAAAGTAATGAAAACGATTGACTTCCTAGTGATTTCCTTCATTGATGCGAAGAATGTGACTGCATGTGATTTTTGTGACTGTCTTCTTGACCATCATTTTTCCGACTGGCGAACCCAAGAATTGAAAGTCTAAGGGCTGGCTTGTTGTAGATTTTGCCCCCCCCCCCTTCACATGATTGTCTGAGAAACAAAAGAAAAAAGAACAATAAACCAAACAAAGGTGAAATGTCTTAAAATTGTGGGTTCCTAAGACTAAAATGTTACCCCTTTTTTATCTATATATTTTTCCACCCATTCTCCTACCCAAGGGGCTTTATTACCGAAGAAATAAATGGTACAAGACAAAACATGTGACAATGGATCATTTTTAGAAAGTAATCAAAACAATTGATTTATCAGGGGATGTCCTTCATTGACTTAAAGCATGTGACGGCATGTGATTGTCTTCTTGCTCATCATGTGCTCTCCTGAGGCATTCAAGATTTGAAAGCCTTTTTGCCCATCTACAAAGGTCTGAGGAGCAAAAAACAAAAATAAAAACCGAACCGAAAAAGTCTTTAAAAAATNGTGGGGCCCCTCTCAGCAAATTTTGCGCTCCCCCCCCATGATGGTTTGAGAAGCAAACATAAAAACAAAACCAAAAGCAAAAAATATAACAAATAATATGAAATATCTTCAAGAAATTTGGCACCCCCTAAGATCAAATTGTTTTAATATACATTTTCCCACCCATCCTTCTACCCAAGGGTCGTTATTACAGAACAGGTAAATTGTACCAGACAAAACATGTGATAATGGATTGTTTTAGAAAGTAATCAAAACAATTGACTTCCCAGTGACTTCCTTCATTGATGCGAAGCATGTGACTGCGTGCGATTTTTGTGACTGTCTTCTTGACCATCATGTTCTTGACCAGCGAAGCCAAAATTTGAAATTCTAGGGGCTGGTTTGTTGTAGATTTTGCACCCCCCCCCCCTGGTCTGAGATTCAAGACAAGAACAAGAACAAACAAAACAAGACAAAAGTAAAATGTCTTCAACAATTTGTGGATTCCTAAGACTAAAATTTTACCCCCTTTTAATCTATATTTTTGCCCCACCCATTCTTCTACCCAAGGGTTTTTATTACCGAACAAATAAATGACAATATATGTGATAATGGACTATTCTTTAGAAAGTAATTGAAACAGTTTATTTGTCAGGGATGTCCTTCATTGACTTAAAGCATGTGACAGCATGTAATTGTCTTCTTGCTCATCATGTGCTCTTCGGAGGAATTCAAGATTTTAAAGCCTTTTTGCCAATCTACAAAGGTCCGAGGAGAAAAAGAAAACAAAAATAAAAGCGAACCAAAAAGGTTTCAAAAATTTGTCACCCCTATAAAGACCAACATTTTACCCTTTTTAAACTATATTCTTGTCCCACCCATCATTCTACCCAAGGGTCTTTGTTTCAGAACAAAATACATTGTACCAGACAAAATGTGTGACAATGAATCATTTTTAGAAAGTAATCAATTCAATTTATTTATGAGGGATGTCCTTCAATGACTTAAAGCATGTGACGGCATGTGATTGTCTTCTTGCTCATCATGTGATCTACTGAGGCATTCAATATTTGAAAGCCTTTTTGCCCATCTACAAAGGTCTGAGGAGCAAAAAACAAAAATAAAAACCGAACCGAAAAAGTCTTTAAAAAATGGCACCCCTAAGACCCCAATTTTACCCTCTTTAAACTATGTTTTAGTGACACCTTTCCTCTCTTCTGGGGGCTTTGTTTCAAAACAAATACCAGACAAAATAATGACAATGTATTGTTTTTACAAAATAATTGAAACAATTGACTTCCTTCGTTGGCACAAAGCATGTGATTTCTGTGAATGTTCACTTGCTCATCACGTGATCTACTGGGAAACCAAGATTTGAAAACCTGAAGCTCGTCTGGTTGTCGACTTTGCTCCCCCTCCCCATGATGGTCCGTGAAACCCCCCTCCCAGAAATATGGCAGGGGGCTTTGTTTCAGAACAAATACCAGACAAAATATTGATTAAGGATTGTTTTTACAAAATAATTGAAACAACTGACTTCCTTCATTGACACAAAGCATGTGAACTACTTGCAAACTTGATTTGAAAACCAGAGGCTTGACTTCATTAAGACTTTACCCCCCCCCCCCTCCAAAAGATGGTCTGAGAAACAGACCTAACATACAGCTAAAAGTTCTTTAAGAAATATGGCACCCGTTAGTCCAAAATTTCACCCAAGATTATCTGTGTACCCAGGTGGCTCGGTTTTCCCCAAAGCGCCCCCCCCCCCCTCATGGTATAAGAAGCACAAAAAACAAAAACAAAAACAAATAAAATGTTTTAAAGAAATATGACACCCTACGATCCTATTTTTAGCTCCTTTAAATTCATTTTTGTAACCCTCCCCCTCATGATGCATAGAAAGGTACTTGCACATACTGCTAAGACACTAACAGAAACAGTGTTGAAAGACTCATCAGACAATTAACTTCCATGGGATTTCCTCCAAGGAAGCATGTGACAGCACTACAGTGTACAAGTGCATAAATCATGATCTTATACACTGTGAATGTTCTTCTTGCTGATTATTTTTGCATAGGTCTAATGATAGACAAAATGTTGATACAGGATTATTTTTAGAAAGCACTTGAGATGATTGACTTTCATGGGACTTCCTCCAAAGATAATATTGGGCTTTTGCAAATCGATTCTGATCAATGCGATCAATGCAGCATGTAAATTCATGTTTGTGTGTAAAATTTTGTGTGCAAAACTTAGAAACCTCCATTGTCCCCAAATCCAGAGTTGTTGTGTGGCGATCTTGCTATGTGGAGCAATGTATCACTAGACAAGAGCTCTGTCAATCAGCGATCGCGTAACCAATGTTCATTCATTGAACCGATCTAGCTTGGGCCATCGCATTCAGCACAGACATGCGAAATGAAAATTAAGAGACAACAGAGAAGTGTTGATATGTTAGGTGAAGAATGTTCATGGCTGGTTGAATTTTGCCCGCTACACTTGCATTGAATGGAAGGCGTAAGCCTAGTAATTAATTGACGGCACGTTTGTCCATGTATGCACAGTAGCCCTATGTAGCTTTACTCATTTCATGTATTACATGTAGTTATACCACAACCATTCTTCTTATTGATACCTGGGGAAATCCATTGAAGCCAAATGAGGAAAAAGGGAAAACCTTCATGTACATGCATTGTATGTGCAAAGAGGATCTATGTGTAGCTCTTTGTTGACATTGTATGCGATTGAATTGGTAATAAAACCTTCCCAGTTTGAGATCAATGTAATAAAAAGTAGATTAGAAATAAAACTGTCTTCACATTTACGACTTAACATTCTGAAATCAGACAGGAGTCGCTGGTCATAAGTCAGAGTTAAAAGAAAATTTACTTTGAATTGGGAATATTTTGATCTTTTGATCTGTTCCAGATCTCCATGTGCATGATCTCTGATCTGTAACATTCACAAGCCCAACCTTTTTAAAAAGCCTTCCTGATGACATAAAAAGCTGCTTTACTTCATTGTCCTTTTAAGAAAAACCTTTCCTGTTGCATTGCTTTATTAGTATTATTATCTTAATGTTGTATTATTTTCTTTTGTTATTTTCCCATCTAGGTTGAGGATACTTAAATTAAATTTTGTGGTGAGCAGTTTACATCTCAAAGATGCTACATCATTCACTATTCCAGACTGCATCAAGTTCAACATCACTGTAAGTACACTAACAGGGCAGGAGGGGGGGGGACNCCCCCCCCCCCCCCCCCCCCCAAAAAAAAAAAATGAAAATAAAAAAATAAAAAAATAAATGAATAAATAAATAAATATAATAAAATAAGATAAATGAATAAATAAAAATAAAATAAAAGATAAGTAACACTAAAAAATCTTCTAGCAAATTGGCACCCCTAAATGCCACCATACTTACCCAACTCTTACAACCTTACAACCAATTTTGCAAATACTATTATGCCGCTATAATGCGTCGTCTTACGGCGTTGATACAAGTACTTAATCAAGTTCCAAGTATGACGCAACGAATTATAGCATGTTTCAATACTGCAAAATTGGTTGCAAGGTCGTACAACTAAAAGTTGTGTAGTGTGCGATGGCCTTCTGACCAAATTTTAACAAGGTGAAAATTAACTTTTGTGGCCCTTTCCATCTTTCCATGGGCTCAGTTTCCCTCCCCCCCCCCCCCCCCCCAAAAAAAAAGCCTCCTTCATGCTGCACATAGTACTATACTCATACCTAAGGCCCTATTGGATACTATGCTGATTTAAACATTTAGAAAGCGATTGAGACGCTTGACTTCCATGGGATTTCCTCCAAGGAAGCATGTGATAGTACTACATGGGCATGAATTGTCACTTATATTTGTACTGTGAATCTTCTTCAAGATTGCTGATTATTTTGGCATCTAGGTCTAATGATAGACAAAATATTGATTCTGGATTGTTTTTAGAAAGCACTTGAAACGAGTGACTTCCATGGGAGTTCCTCCAAAGATAATAATCAATTGGCAGAACGTTTTCCATACATGTATGAATTGTGGGCAGAAGTGACATAAGAAACAGCCTCCATTAAAGCATTAACAATTGCAAGATGGACACAAAAGAAATCTTCCTAATTCTGTAGGGAAATGTTAAAGAAGAATCGGCTTGTGACTTTCTTTTGTGTCCATGTAGCTTTTGTTTAATAATGCTTGAATGGAGGTTGTTTGTTTTTTGTCACAGTCCTTTGTCACTTCTGCTCACAGTGATGCACAGTTGGAAACTGCACCCTGTACATGTATTAATTATACCGTAACCATTCTTCTTATTGATACCTGGGGAAATCCTTTGAAACCAAATGAGAAAAAAGGGAAGACCTTCAACTACAAACATTGTACATGCAAAGCTGATTTACCGGGTATGTGTAGCTTTGTTGGCATTGTGTGTGATTAAATTGATGATAAAACCTTTCCATTTTGAGATCGATATAATCAAAAGTAGATAAGAAATAATGTCCTCTTCACATTTGTGACTTGTCCAAACAAAGTCAGACAGAAGTTGCCGTAAAAAAAAAGGTAAAAAAAATGGGAATAAAGGAAGATATACTTCAAATCGTGAATATTTTGATGTTTTGATTTTCCAAATCACAAATGTTTTAATCATACACATTCAAAAGCCTGACCTCTTTTAATTAAAAAAAAACAAGCTACATGTACCAGATGACGTGAAAAACTAATCTTTAAAAAAGACTTGTAAAAACGTTTCTGTTCTCTTCTTGGTTACTATTTTTTCATGTAAGCACATTGAGCATTCCACAGAGTGGATTTGACGCTATATGAATTGCATTATTATGATAATTATTTTCTAAATGTTATATTTTATTTTGTTATTTTCCCATCCAGGTTGAGGATACTTAAATTAAACTTTGTGGTGAGCAGTTTACATCTCAAAGATGCTACATCATTCACTATTCCAGACTGCATCAAGTTCAACATCACTGTACGTATACTAACAGGGCAGGAGGGGGGGGGACACTTGTGATCAATCAAATATGCAAATCAATTACAGATTGATACATGTATTTTCATTCAAATAGTTGGAATAATGTATAATGTATGTTGCAGATAACTGTAATGAACTGTGAACCATGTCACAATCCAGGGACCAATAGCAAGAAATATTCAAATATATCTCTTCTTGCTGAGACGTCTTAACTTATTGTGCAATCCTCTTAACATAGACGCATCCATGTTTGTATCTGTGTTGATTGGGTGGCACAAGAAGTTAAAGACGTCCTATCAAGGAGAGGACAGCTAAGACCATTTCGTGCAATTGGCCCCTGGGTCTCATTGCATAAACAGTTGCATATTAGTTCTATATGCATGTTATTGATTTGAAATAGAGTTGCATTTAATATTCTGTCCTGCATTTAGATGCAACTTTCATGCATGCTGACCCAGTGTACTTTATTTGTGGTGCACAAACTTGTATTCAACCTATGCTATACTTTGCAGTCAACTGATAACTAGAATTATTTTGTACAATCCCTCATTATGAGTTTGATATTTATTTTGTCCATGCATGCCTGATGTACATTTGTAAATGTTTTTACTCAATTAATTTACATATTCGGAATATGCATGAAATATTAATTTTATGTTGCACAAAGAAAACAATAATTATAATGAGTTCCCGTTTTTATATTCTTTTCTTTTCTTCCCTTTATAGATTCTCTATGATAATACATTACACAGTGGCAGATTGCCTGTTTCTCTTGATGTTCAGCACAATTTCTTTGTAAACTGCTCCAATAAGTACGATAGTGGTGAGTATCTCATCTTATTATTCCATATTTTCCATGTACTTATTTAGGACATATTCTCTGCAAAATTCATTTTTTTGCAAATTTAATGTTGCCAGTAATTGTGGCATTAGGGGAACAATATTTCTGCTTCAGACAACAAGCAATTTGAATTTTTGTTCGGTGAATGTGGCTTTGTGATGGCATAATTGTTAGTTATTCTCTTCATATATATACCTATCAGCAAATTACATGTCTTAACTTACAATAAATGCTGAAACAAACAAACATAGTCTAATTCGCTTTTGAGAAATATCATTTGAATAATTTCACTCAAGCTCAAGAGCTCAAAAGTAATTGCATAAATCTCCAAAAATATACTGTATAAGCTGAAATTTTCGCTGTGGTTTTATTTTTACAAATTTCGCGGTCTTAGCCTCATGAAAACGACTATATTGTATGATACGCATTTGTATGTGTATGAATACTGTCAAAACCATGAAAATCGCAACACGCCTTTAGCGTACAGATATTTTTTCGCATAAATATCTGTACGCTAAATTATTGGCTTAAGTATCCTTCAAATATATACATTATATATATGTTTGATACATCATCTTTTTCCCTTCATTCTGTATACTTTACAGATGATCCTTTAGAAAAACAAGGGGCAAGGATGGTTTTCACCTTAGATGTCGTTTCCACGATACTATGTGTTATATCAATGGTGTTGTGTGTCAGGTCTTTAGTCAAAGCCCAGCGACTCAAATTTGTAAGTATCTATCAAATTTCGGCTCAGTTTTGCTCATTTTCTCACGAGTGTGTTGAGTATGACCTTAGTTTGTCATCTCAGTCTGAAAAAAGAGTTCATTACCATACTTATTTCATTATGGTTCACCTTTGTAGGCCAGACAAAGGATATTGGACAAAGTAACAATTTCATCTAGGCATTCAAAATAGCTTGATACACACAAAATGAAGAACCCTACCTATTCATTGCTTCCTGACTTTTTGCTACAAGTAAGAGGGAGGGGAATTTCTGTTGTGTGTATCTAGCTATTGTGAATGCTTGAATGAAGTTGTTTACTGTGTCCCATGCCTTTGTCCCTTCTGCTCACAGTGATACCAACATGACCACTTTTCATCAGCTCCGTGAAATCCGAAATCGGTGAAACCAGGAAAATGAATGTTCACAGAATCGCACAAAACTTGTAAAGCTTGTTTAAATCCCTAGATAAATGATATGTGCCAAAACATTTTGCAAAAAAATGAAAAATGACAGTCGATTTACGTGATCCAAACAATTTTATTTGCCTAACCGTAATTCTTTCCTCTCATATTCTTAAATCTCTACACTTTACAGAAAACAATAAGGTTTTTCAAGGTGCACTACAATTGTAAACTCTCTGCTTCCGACCGTGTGGAATTCCTAAACTTGTGGTATGTGATCATTGTGGTTAGTGATGTCTGCACGATCAGTGGCAGCATCATCAAAGTCCTCATCGAAATATCTGTGAGTAAAATTCTTCGAAATATGTATTAATTATTTGATCATTGAAAGAGCTCTGAAAGGGAAAGTGTAAGGTTTTTGTCCTCAAGAGGTACTTGTAATCTATGTAATGATCGATCATACAAATGTGTTGCTGAAAGGTTTCACTATCAGGCTCAAAGGGTATCTGAGTCTCCCCCCCCCCCCTAAAAAGAAATAATAAAAATGGTTTTGAAGTATACATTATTTTATGTATTTTAATTTCTTTATAGGCATTTCTCTGTTTGTAAATTGTTTTCTTTATTTATAAATTGTGTTGTCAAATCATTTTCAGTTTTCATAAACAGCCACAATTTAATTAATTTCAACCAGTAATATTATTTTGTTTTGTTTTGTATATAGACTTCTGAATTTGATCAAATTTACATAAAAGTTTACATAGAGTGTGTACGTAACTAATGTAAGTTCATGTTTGCCATATTTTTCTTCTTTTGTCTCCAAATCACACATAAATTTGCAGCAGTTACTTTGTCATCATAATTTGTTCTTCAAAGTTGCTTGAATCTTGAAAGAAAAGTATGCAACGAAATGTTTGATATGTGGAAGCATTGTGCTGAACTTTGAGCTTGAGGGTAAAAACCTTCCTTTGCTTTACTAGGATTATGCCCTGCATTTCTAAAGACAAACGTGGTTGGTGTGTCACCAATATAAGAAAGACTGTTATCAGTTCTTGCGCTGAATACGCGTAATATTATAATTCTTTATTATAAAGTCTTTCTTACACTGTATCTGGGTGAAACACCGCACAGATTTGCATATGTTTCATGATTTGTGTCACCGTAAATAAATTCTTTCTTAATCTATGTTACCTGTAGTATTTTGCTGGATATGGGGGCTGCTTTTTTGGTGTGGTTTGGTGTTCTCAGTGTCTGGACTCCTTACCCAAGCACCCAGATATCCTATTCTAATACAAGGGATCTTGAGCAATCCATTTTTTTTTTTGGTTGTTGAGTTTCATCTTGGAGGATATTTGCCACTTAGAATAATATCTTTCTTTTTCTTCTCACAGGACAATGTGAACTATGACACGTGTAGTATTTTGTTGGGCATGGGCTGCTTTCTCGTATGGTTTGGTGTTCTGCGGTATCTTGGCTTCTTCAACAAGTACAATGTAAGTATTCTTGGCTGGATACAACTGTATTTAGGACAAAGTCTATGGGGATGTTGTTCAAAAGTTGCAAAAAGTTGATCGCAAATCAACTGCAAGTCAGCTGCAAAATGTAACATGCATTTTCATCCGCGCATGATGGGCGCTTCTTACAAGAGGCCCATGAAATAATAATTTTGATTGGCAGGTTACGATCAACTGCAACTTGCCATTAAATACAAGTTTTGAAAAACACCCCCTATGTTCTACTTTTTAGCTGTATTCTAACTTTTTAAAGAGATATTATTTGCTCTTGGTCAGGTCAGTTTTATGCCCCTTCTTGATAGTGTTCATTCATTTTGTATACAAATTCATGAAATATCAATGACAATTCCTCACTTGTATTTGAGCCAACCGTTCCATTTCCATTGTATAGTGAACTCATGACCTGATATCAAATTTTTGTATAATTTTTTTTCGAAATATGCACTAGGCTTCAGGAAAAAAAAATATTTGCATGATCAGTCCGAAAATTGGTTTAGGCCTTGCCCATTTCGATACAGAATTTTTGTGTAAAAAGCATTAATTTTGCACTAACTTGTGCATTGTATATAAGTAGATGACTTGAAAGCAGTCAGGGATTTTGAAGAACTATGGAATTAGAAAAGAAAGAAGCTGGACAACGTAGAATTCCCTGTAATTCATCTTTTTGTATCTTGTTCATTTCTGTGCAGAATAGCTGGGTGATTTTTTTTTGTGATAGCCATTGTAAGGGCTTTGTCCAATTTATAAATACTTAGATTTTATACTGATCAGGACTGAATTGGAATTTAATAAGCAAAATTCAAACATAAATTCCATATGGTGTTTTGAAAGATATTTCCTTCTTTCTTCACTTTACAGATTTTAATCATAACTCTGAAGAATGCGATGCCCAACGTACTGAGATTTCTGATATGTGCGGGTATCATCTATGCTGCATACGCTTTCTTTGGTTGGATTGTGCTTGGACCCTATCATCCAAAGGTAATAATACATGCATTTATACCTACCTACCGACCTACCTGCCAGGTTGGCTATTAGCTGCTGAGACCTGGTATGGATCTTCAAGATACTCCTGTCTATCATGCCTTTATAGCTATTTCCAATTGCTCAATATAGTTTATCATACCTTCAAATTTGATTACAACACCCAAGAACACAATGTTCACTGTGCTGAGATTCCTAATATATGCGGGTATCATCTATGCTGCATACGCTTTCTTTGGTTGGATTGTGCTGGGACCCTATCATCCAAAGGTAATATTACTTGCCTTTTCACCTATTTCAATTTTCTTTTCATTATACTGTTAAACCTGTATATAAAGATCAGACCAAGGGAGACAGAAAAAGGGTCTTTAAAGCCCAAGTACAGTTTTGGTACAAGCGAATATTTTTATCGCCAAATTTTGTCTTCAAATCTATATAAAATGAAACATGATATCATGAACATGTTGTACAAAAGATTGTATGAAAAATGAACAAGTTTTGGAAAAGTTATAACCTAAAATGTGCAAGATATTTCAGCGTTGTGTCCCCCGACGCTAATTCAATATTTTCTTTCTTGATAAAGGACAACTTCTCATGCACAGAATTGGATGAAAATTTCAGAATTTATTCTTTATGTATTCCTTTTTATCATGCTTTAATCAAATCTTGGAAATACCTTTGTATACCCGATAAGAAGCAAAATATTGTTATAACCAAGAGAGGGCGCTAAATACGATTTAACGGTCAAATTCAAATTTTCAAAAGAATTAGCTTGTAGAAAAATATGTTATGGTCTTAAAATGTGTATAGAAATTATATGTCATGGTAAATATCCCAAAAATCCACATTTCTTAATCTTTACCAAAACTATACATGGGCTTTAACAGCAGGTAGTATCTATAGACAGGATATTTTACATGTTAATTGCGTTTGAGGGAGTCAAGGAAGATGGTTTGACTGTAGTTAATCTTAACTTAAGAGCTCATGATAGCTTTGAATAATGCGATGCCCAATGTGCTAGGATTCCTGATATATGCCGATATCATCTACGCATTCTTTCGTTTGATTGTGCTTGGACCCTACCATCCAAATGTAATAAATAAATGCCCTACCCATACCATGTTCATCTTGCACCAATTGAGTATCTATGTAAATTTAGTGCAATATAACAAGAGTTCTAAATCCAGCCAGGAATTCCATTGGTGCATCATATTTCGTTTTTTGCAATCAAATCAGTCTGATTTATCCCTGATGATATTGTAGACACTTACATTAAATCCATGAATTAGCTTTTGTACTCTCGACCACATTATTACCCTATTTTATTTTGCTTTATGAAATACCTGTGCACGAAATGTGGTAGCCTTTCTATAGCCAGGTAGTAATGGACATAATGGAAAAAGGGCCTTGTAAATACAGTGTGAAATTATTCATCATATCCTTTCCACAGTTCAAGACGCTTGGTATCTCAGTGGAGTGTATGTTCTCGCTCATCAATGGAGATGATATGTATGCAACATTCCGAGAGATGTCCGATCGTAATGCAACCATCTATATATTCAGTAGGATCTATCTGTACACGTTCATCAGTCTCTTCATCTACGTTGTGCTCAGTCTTATCATTGCTGTCATCATGGACACTTATGAAACAATGAAAGTAAGTAGTGCTGACATGCTGTAACCAGATCTTACCTAGCATTTTTTTTCTCTGAATTTTTTCAATACTTGAATGATAAAAGTCCTAGTTTTAAAAGAAATGTTAAAAGAACCGCGCGAATCGACAATGCACAGTGTTGAGGGGTCCTTCCCATTTTCCCAGCCAAGAAGGGTCAAGCCTTGATGTAACAGTCAACATTTACTCTACACACCAACTTCTTGGGGTATATATATTTTAGCGAATCCGCTGAATTTCAGAACTTCTTAATAGATGCAATTTAATAGATGCAATTTATATAGCACACGTATCCACTCTGCTGAGTGCTCAAGGCGCTTTACATCTTACACTTTAGCAGGTTGTTATTTTCATGTTTTTAAAGATTATTGTACACAACTTTTATGGGCATTCTAATGAGTGAGAATTTTAGCGAATTCATGGTTTTGAAATTTGCAAAAATAAAACCCCAGTGAAAATTTCAGCTAATACAGTAATTGTAGAATACATTTTCAGAGAAATTGCTACATGTAACTGTTCCACACCATTTTTTGTTTTAGAAGATATATCATTTTAAGCAAAACTAGGCGCAGTAGGATACCTGTAGTCAGATGCTCTAGAGCGAATTTTCATCTGGCCAAAAACGAAAAATTTTGTAAAAACGCTTCTGCTATAGACTTAGCAATCAGTTACATGTAACTGGAATCTGAATGTTCTTTAATCAAATGACAGTTGAACCCATTTAATGAATACTTCTTACGATATAATATCTTGATTTTGATTTATGCCATTTTGCAGGAGTACCAAAGAACAGGCCATGTAGAAGGAAGGCTTCAATGCTTCATGGCTGAGACATGCGATGAAGATATCCCTGGGAGGGGCTCGTTCCATACACAGTCCAGTATGATGGAGAGATGGAGGTTTAAACAGAGAGTCCAAGACACATTCTGTTGTTCTAGGTAAGGTCAAAGGTCAATGAGTATATCCCTAGAGGAGGTCAAAGGTCCAGAGTTGTATCCCAGATAATGTCAAAGGTCAATGGGGTTATCCCTGGGAGGGGCTCGTTCCATACACAGTCCAGTATGATGGAGAAATGGAGATTTAAACAGAGAGTCCAAGACACATTCTGTTGTACCAGGTGAGGTCAAAGGTCAATGATTATTTCACAGAGTAGGTCAAAGGTTGATAGGTATATCCCAGGGAGGGGCACATTCTACACACAGTCCAGTATAGTTGAGAGGTGGAGATTTCAATGGAAAGTAAAAGACATCCTCTGTTTTACCAGGTGAGGTCATAGGTCAATGAGTATATTCTAGATGAGGTCAAAGGTCAATGGTACTATCCCTGGGAGGGGCTCGTTCAACACACAGGCCAGTATGATGGAAAGGTGGAGATTCAAACAGAGATTCCAAGACACATTCTGTTGTACCAGGTGAGGTCAAAGGTCAACGGTTATTTCCCAGATAAGGTTAAAGGCCACAGATTATATGTAAGTGGTAGTTTCATCAATCGCTGATCAGGCTACTTGGTATAAATATTAGTAAACCGAATAATAATAAAAAGAAATGCAACTTCCTATCAATTGCAACCTCTTGAAAAAACCTAAATAATTGAATATACTCTGATTGAAGCAAATCTTAATGATCAAATTTTTTCTCTTTCTTTTTCTCTCTACAATTTTTCTCCCACCCAGATGCAGCACTGCGGAAGACGATGACAGTTTGATCACATGAGAGTGAGTCAGCCAAGTAATAAGTTTCCAAAGGACTAAGTATTGATATATGCTGCAATTGGATGAATCGACAGGGAATTCCTGTCAATTGCATGAATAGACAGGGAAAAGACAGTGAAATCTTGCAGATTATGGAATCACATCATGTACTCTCATAATTCCAGGTTTACCACAGTTAATCCTGGATAAGCCGGGAAAAATATGTGGTCATTGAAATTCAAGGAATTTGGAAAATTTTTGAAAGCCATGAAATTGCATTTATGTTTAGGCTATGGCAGCTTTCCATGGTTTTGTGTCTTGGAACTTTCAAGAGGATGTGGAGGCCATTATGACATGTGACTGTGATTTTGGAGACTGTGTGATGAAGGAAGTCATGGAAACCTTGTGGATTTCTATTTTCAAATTTCTATTGGAACCCTGAGCACCTGGAAGTCATGGAGAACGATCAGTTTTGTATATGGCATCAGGATCGGATGATAAATGAAGCAGGTTATGGTTTTGGTTGGGGCGATTAAATTTAGTATTTTACAGCCTTTATGAATACGTTGGGTACAATAGAGCAGTTGCGGATGACAGATTTTTAGTGGCAAAAGGAAATTTCAGCTGGCTAATGGCACCTGGGCTACTGCTAAGCAGGAGNCCCCCCTTCCGCTTACCCGGGGGGCTGGCGCCCCCATAGCCCCCCCCCCCACGGTGCGCGCCTGCAGATATCTTAAAATCACACATGCAAATAATACTTGGTCATGATATAATATGTTCTTGAAAGTTGCTTGAGTCTTGGAAGAAAAATATGTCACAAAATGCCATGGCTTTCTCCCATATTGTCAAAATGTGCTGAACTGGGAGCTTGAGGGTTAAATTCTTCTTCAGCTGGGCAAGGATTAAGGCCTGCATTTGTAAAGACAAACCTCGATGGTGTTTCGCCAAGATAAGAAAGACTGGTATCAATTCTCGTGCTGAATATGTGTAATGTTATCAGTCATTGCACACAGGAACAGATACCAAACTCGTTCTAAAAGTCTTTCGTACATTGTATCTTGGTGAAAGACCGTGCAGATTTGTATAAAATTATACTTCATTCAAAAATGATTTGTGGCACTATAATAATAAATTCTTTGTTGTTTTCTTTGACAGTACAATGTAAACTATCATACCTGTAGTATCTTGCAGGGTATGGACTGCCATTTTTGGTGTAGTTTGGTATTCTCAAGTATCTGGGATTTTTTACCCAAGTACCTAGATGATCTCGGGAAATTACATGTAAGCCAACCATTTTTCGAGGAACAACCATTTCTGTTCTTTGAGTTTCATTTGAGGAGATATGCGTCACCTAAAAATAATGTCCTGTTCTTGTTTCCTCCAACAGTAAACTACAAATTCTGCAATATCTTGCTGGATATGCTCTGCTATCTGGTGTGGTTTGGTGTACCAAGGAGTCTGAAGCCCTCCATTTTCGAGGATCAACCATTTTTGCTTTCTGAGTTTCATCTGAGGGGATATGTACCACCTAAAAATAATGCCCTTTTTTTCCTTTGACAGGACAATGTAAACTATGACACCTGTAGTATCTTGCTGGGCATGGGTTGCTTTCTGGTGTGGTTTGGTGTACTCAGGTATCTGGGCTTCTTCAACAAGTACAATGTAAGTATTCATGGCCGGACACTACTGTAAGCCTAATAAATTTTTTTCCCCAGTATTTTATTGGTTACTTCAAACCTATCATCAAAACCAGAAATATGTTATAAGCTTGGTTAAGAGATATAATATTTGGGACAAAGTCTATATTACTTTTGAAACATATATTGTTTGCTCTTGCTTAGGTCAATTTGATGCCCCTCCGGATATTGTTCATTCATTTTGTATACAAATTCATGAAATATCAATGACAATTCCTCACTTGTATTTGAGCCAACCGTTCCATTTCCATTGTATAGTGAACTCATGACCTGATATCAAATTTTTGTATAATTTTTTTTCGAAATATGCACTAGGCTTCAGGAAAAAAAAATATTTGCATGATCAGTCCGAAAATTGGTTTAGGCCTTGCCCATTTCGATACAGAATTTTTGTGTAAAAAGCATTAATTTTGCACTAACTTGTGCATTGTATATAAGTAGATGACTTGAAAGCAGTCAGGGATTTTGAAGAACTATGGAATTAGAAAAGAAAGAAGCTGGACAACGTAGAATTCCCTGTAATTCATCTTTTTGTATCTTGTTCATTTCTGTGCAGAATAGCTGGGTGATTTTTTTTTGTGATAGCCATTGTAAGGGCTTTGTCCAATTTATAAATACTTAGATTTTATACTGATCAGGACTGAATTGGAATTTAATAAGCAAAATTCAAACATAAATTCCATATGGTGTTTTGAAAGATATTTCCTTCTTTCTTCACTTTACAGATTTTAATCATAACTCTGAAGAATGCGATGCCCAACGTACTGAGATTTCTGATATGTGCGGGTATCATCTATGCTGCATACGCTTTCTTTGGTTGGATTGTGCTGGGACCCTATCATCCAAAGGTAATAA
>BQKZ01006319.1:4008-25626 GCA_036244855.1 Temnopleurus reevesii | reverse complement strand
ATAATAGTAGATCAATTTATATGTCACAGTATTCACTCTGTGAAGTGCTCAAGATGCTTTGCCTTGTAATTACCCTGGCTTTAGCCCGGCGTACACCAGCGCATTTTGCATGTCAAGGAATAAACTTTCCTATAATATACCCATTCACCTAACCTGGGTTGAGTGCATCACAATGTGAATGAATTTCTTGCTGAATGAATTTAATGCCATGGTGGGGATTTGAACCTATGGCCCTCTGGCTGAAAGGAGAGAGTCACAACCACTACACCATGGCACATCCATGCTATTCAAGCATCATTTTCAAGTACAAAATAGTCTTCCGAAATTAAAAAAAAAATTAATTGAAAGCTAAGATATTGAGGTTTTCAAACAAAACGGACACAATAATTTCGGGAAATTGCCCATCTCGGAATTCCTTGGACAGAATATGATGTAACTAGCTTCTTGGATGTAGGTCTAAACAAAAAGTATCCTAGGACATTGTGTTTTGGCAATGTTCAAGTCCAAAGTGGCAAAGGGTATCCATGTTTTTAAATTCCAATTCACCCATATGACTACTGGAACCTGGTAGTTCCTACACAAAGTCTAGGGGAATTGCAGTATTCATTAGTCAACAGATTAAAGTAACCTCCTCGTTATCATGACCAGCAACCAAATCATACATGTATATAGACTTGTGTCTTGTCGAAATTTATATCATTTTATACAGAAATACTAGTGAACTATTTTTCTATGATTCTATGACATTTTCTTGTACAATTTATTTATATACCAATAACTGTTTTATATCACATTTGTCTCTGTTTATGTATTAGTGATGCACATAATTTTAAAATCTTTATATTCATCCTTCATGCTAACTCTTACCAATATTCAATAATGGTTACTCATTTAGTTTTGTGTAATATTAAAAGAAGATAACTAATTTTAACATGTAATTCACTGTAACATACAAAAATTCTACAGTAATCTCTTGAGCAACAAATATGATCTCAGTTTGATAATTACAAAAGTTGCAAAATGCAGCAATATATCAAGAAATCACCAATATTCAGGTAATTTGTTTGGGGTGTTTTTTTTCCAACATTTTGGCTCTATGCAAATTTAAGATGTTGATAAATTTCTTGCCAATATAGAATAGTGCTAGTACAGTATGTGTATCATATTGTAACCATGTGATTCACATTTTGGGACTACATTTGATCCACAATGCATACTTGTAGAGAGAGATCACAAACCTTTTATTTTGTATGAATTGACCTTGGTAGTAGCAACAGATACTACAAGCTAATTTTGTATCAATAAGGTTAATTTGTAAGTGGGATTTCATCATGTAGTCAAATCTATTCATGTTAGCCCCAAGAAAAACATATATCCAAATGTCAATAGACAACTGCTTTGCTATAGTCACAATGCAATTTGTCTCCATTAGCACTGCTGAATATGACAAACACTTTAGTTTGAAATGCGATTATTTGTTATTGGAGGGGGGGGGGGATATTTTCGTATTGAATGCTTGACAAAAACATGTGCAGAACATTTGACTACATTATGAAAAGCGTCTATTTCTTTGTAATATTTATGTTGATGATCAAGATCTTGTGTTTTACTTTCCTGAAATCAATTTTCATCCAGTCAAATGAATCGTATCATATTCCAAATATGATTCATTGTTTACTTGCAGGTTGTATATTATTCAGGAATATTTTCAAAGTATCACTGTGACCAAAATATTTTGTGGGGGTGTTGCTAAAAAATTTATTGATCAATTGGAGGTTGTAGTTGATTGATGTGCGCCTATCAAAATCGTGTTGTTGATAGCGCAGACCATGCAAAAATGAAAATATGTCTATCAATTTGCAACTGATTTGCAATAAATTTGCAATCTATCAAACTTTTGAGCAACACCCCTTAGTAAAATACAAAAGTAATTGTCCAAATCAAACTAAATTTTGTGGAAATAATCATACAAATATGTTTTCTACCTCATGAAATTCAAGTTTTACTTAAATTTCAAATAATATTTGAGGTCCCATGAGATGTATTCTTAGATTCAGTTAATTTTGTACTCTGGCGCATTCCAGTATTGCATGGGTGAAAAACTGGAAATAAATACAACTAATAGTAATGCTTAGTGACCAGGGCTGTGTTTCACCAAGATAAGAAAGACTTTACGCACGACTTTACGTTCGACTGGTATCAGTTCTTGTGCATACTAATTCATAAAAGTGTGCGCATTCAGCACAAGAATTGATACCAGGCGAACGTAAAGTTGTGCGTAACTTTAAGAAGGACTTGGTGAAAGACCTCCCAGTTGTGGTTTTGGCCCCGTAACAAGGGTTGTGTGTGTTATGAGTTTGGTAGTGCTAAGGGTTTGTTCTTTGTTCTTTGTTTAATTATGTTGTATTGAATTGTGTACTTTTTTGTAAAACAGTGTATAACACTGAAAAGGCCAACCTCTAGAATAGATTTTATGAAAAGAAAATTAATAAGTCAAACTATTTTTCGATGATATATGTCCAAGTCTTCCAACAAGAATTGTTAGGGATAAATGAGAAGTATTAAAATTGCTGGTTGTTTTTTTTATTTCAGAATGTGAAGAGTGTACTTAATATAGTTCAAACTGTCTCTTAAAAACACACTTTTGACATTGTTATGCAAACAATTCATTTTTTGTAAAAATGGGGCAAATAGGGACGCATGGGATGAACAGGAGCAAAAATTACAATTGATTCAGATCTGCTGGTATCATGTTTGCTTTCACTTTGGGTTTAGTTTTCATATATTTTGAAAGAGTTATCCTGATATCTGTATCTGTATCTGTCCATGACTTACAATCACCAGCATCTGGTTATCGCGTACGTAAGGTCAAGGGTCGAGCATTAAACACTTTAGTTTTGGAAATGTGCTTTGGAGACCAGAGCGCCTATATCAAGGCCCTCCAGCTTGAGTTTGAAATCAGCTACAGATTTTGAGGTTCTGATGTCTTCATTAATAAGTTCTACAGAGTTATCAAAAAATAATTCTCTAATGGTCTAAGTTTGTCTCTGTTCACCCAGCGTCCCTGTTTGCCCCAGTATTCAATTCTTAATAGTTTCAAGAGAATATTAGTGTTACAGACCTCCCAACCATTATGAATTTAGAGGGATAGATATGATTTCTCATCATTCTGAAGTTATGTTTTCATTGCATATTATGATTTTTGATGATAATTGTACTACACTTTCCTATGGGAATCATTATTCTTCCCTCTTTTTTTTTAGCAAAATCATCCCTCTTTTTTAATCTATAAGGTTTGGAGGTCTGGTGTTAATATTTCTCAAATGTATACCAGAACAATGGTTTGTTGCCAATGATTTGAATTAAAGCAAGTTCAAAAACTTAATTAAAATGGTAAGTTGTTAGAGATTGATATGTAATGGGCCCATTTGATTTTTTGTTTGTGTGGTAGATTTGGTTTTCTTTGTTTATATTGTTTTGTCCAACACGTAAATCATGTATGATGTGTATTACTGATTGACCAAAAGAGATATTAGCCAGATATTGCATCTCAAATTGGTGTTCTTTGTTTGTCAATCATAGGAGATTCTTTTAAACATATTATACACACTTATTCTTCATGTGGAAGGGTTATAATGTTAAGGCTTAATCTTGCAGTATTTATATTAATCTTTTCTTGGTGACAATGTGTATGTAATTTTGTCATATTTTGATATATTGTATCATAAGGTATACTAATTTATTCTGAAAGTATTTTGATATATTAATGTTAATACGCCGTGAGATTGGCCGGCTGGTGTCAAAGTTGTGTAAATCTTCTAAATAAACACTAGCATGTTCTGTGAACATATTGCCTTCTGCCAAGTTCATCGTGTCATTTATTCTTTAAGCAAGATTATCATTTTGTTATTGTCATTATGTAAATGTCTATAATTATATACAAAATGTACACAATTCAGAGTGTCCCCCAAAACATGTCCCTGGAAAACTGACCATAAGCATGTTATCTTATTGCCCATGTTCCTAAAGAGTATTTAGTCATATAGCCAGGGTTGCACTTGAGTGAGGCGGAATGTTTTCAAAATTTTCTGACAAGCAAAACAAAAAAAGAAGGGTCCTAAGATTTGTTTGCCCCTTCTTTCATTCTTTCTTTTTGTAAAATTTTATGGGGGATGGGGAGTCCACCCCCAGGCAATGCGTTTGCTAGTACAAAAATGAATGAGCTGAAATTCATGAAGACCTGTGCGACTGAACAGCCAATCGAAAGTCACAACGATTATTGTGGAGCAATGTTGGATGAAAGTGATGATTTGATTTATGTTGTCTCAACTGACCTTCCCTTTGACAAAACACACATGCTTCAATTCTGTTCTGACACTGCTCCACAAAAGGAGTTTTATTTTTTGACTGGCTGGACAACTTCCATTCAAGCATTCACAATAGGTAGAGGGACACCAAAGAAAATGCATTCCCTCTTATTCTACATGGAAAATGTTGAACAGGTGTTTCACCAGTTCAGTGAATAGACAGGGAATTGATTTTCTTTTGTGATCATGAATCTATTGTGAAGACCTGAATCAGGTTGTTTACTTTGTCCAAACTCTTTGTCCTTTCTGCTCTAAGTGTAAGTGCTCCAATTATAGATATTTTTAGAGGGTCGATCGATTGAAGGCAACCAAGCAATATACCCTCCCATGCCATATATATTGCAACATAG
Organism: Temnopleurus reevesii; assembly: GCA_036244855.1. Classification (NCBI taxonomy): domain Eukaryota; kingdom Metazoa; phylum Echinodermata; class Echinoidea; order Temnopleuroida; family Temnopleuridae; genus Temnopleurus; species Temnopleurus reevesii. The sequence continues at coordinate 20,909 of BQKZ01006319.1, read as the reverse complement.
ACCCACTCTTAATTCCTTCAGGATACACGTATAAATCATTTTTTTCGCACTGGCCATATGAAGAAAAATGTTATAAAATATCTCAGGATTAGTTTCTGTACTCAAGAACGATAACTTTTTGAAATTATATTGCTCATTCTCAAAACCTAATGGCCAATACACGATGTGCCATAAAATTATAAAAACACATGCCCTGAAGGAACTGAGAGTGACGTCTTCTACTTAGGTTGTCTATTTTATTTGCATTATATGGGGTATAGATTTTGACACTTTTTGTTAGCAGAAGTATTCAACAAGTCATTGAATATGTTCAATTTAAAGAATGGGAAAACAATTTTGCGAGAAGCCGTTGACCAATCTGCAAGTCGAGACACAGCAATTTTCTACCTTTGTCGTCTTTGGTCTTTGGTACCTAAGGCATAACTTAATTAAGAATTGTTTTACCCTACATAATTTACAAACTGTGCATGACACTTTAATTTCAGCAATAGATATTTGTGATTTTTTTACATTTAAGGGAAAATAAGAAAAAAAATACGACAGGTGAATCAATGGAAAACAAACGTAATTTTGCTATGTTGCAATACTTGTGACATGGGAGGATATGCTTCGCCTAAAAAGCATAGACGTCAAGCATGCCTGCACAACAGGCAAACGTGATTTCACCATAAACTTACTGAACATGGACTACCAACGATCTTTATTTCTTTAGAATGGGAGATCCACCGCTAAATTTGAAAGGAAAAATACCAATATAAGCAAAGACAATATTACTCATCGAGGCAGTTGGCTATTCCTGCCTTCGCACGCGAATTTCAAATCTGGCTCGGGAACCTCGTATTTCGAATGAGTAGATAAGTTGTGAGTCCATTATTAGAAAGTCCATGAAAAGATTTGAAGTTGAAGAAAAAATGAGAAAGGGGAAGGAGGGAAAAGAAAAAAAAAGAAACTGAAAGGAGAAATGGTAGGAATGGATAGAAAGAAAGAAGAAAGGGGTTGGAAGATATGAAGGAAAGGGAAATCTAAAAGGGCAGTTGGAAAAAGAGGCAAATAAAAGAGAAATCAGGATGAAGACACGAAAGACATTATAATTGTATCGGGTGCGAAAAAAATGGTTCAAAGATTTCTGAAAGGTAATAAAAAAAAAATAAACACCCAAAACAACAAAAAAGTCATTGCTATACTTTTGTTCGTTTATCCTCCACAAGTTCATTTCATTCAAAATTTCCAATTTTACGGAGACACCCGGCCTTTGGATGCACGCATGTCCAGTAAGTTTCACCAAACCCCTTAATTAATAGATGCCTGCCATGCGTACATCTTTTTAGCTGCAAACGCTGATGAAGTTCATTGAATTCATTATTCAGGTTGAATGAAAGGCAGTCTGACAGCTCATCAACGCAGCTATTCAAAGATTTACCGAATAATTAATATTTGGTTGCATGATTTATGCTCTTATGACCTTGCGTCACTCTCTTTCCATAACACTCGTACTTAATTATTATATGTGTTATTGTATTATCTTTCAACCCGGTTATAACGAGAGGAGCCGCGAAACAGCTAGAGTGATAATGGGCTTACATGCACTGTAAACAGAAGGGCCAGAAGAATTGGACAAAGCAAGCAACTTCCATTCAAGTATTCTCAATAGTTCTATGCACACAAAACGAAATTTCATTCTCTCTTATTCTGCAGGAAAAATGTCAAACAAGTGTCGCAACTGTTCACTGAACAATTGGAAAACTTTTGTGCAGCGAAGGCTTGAATGAAAGTCGTTTATTTTGACAAAGAATTCTTTGTCCTTCTCCTCACAGTGATGAGTAGTTAAGTAGATGATGTTATCCATTTTATATGCATCTCTTGGCTCGTCACTTGTCACGTGAAAATCAATTTCACCTCCATTAGTCACATTAGAAGGGCGCAGTCACATTGTTGTGCCCAATATTTGCCTAGGAAACGATTGTCTAAAGAAGAATTCGGCTTGCGCTTGACTTAAGGTTCCAGGATTTGGAGACCCAGAGAGGGGGAGGGGGTTCAACCAACTTTGAATTTTTGTGCCCCCCCCCCCCTCCTTAGAGAACCGGCGATAAGCAAAAAAAAACACCTAAAAACAACAATTCGTGCATTTCATTCCACCGGTGCCCTCTACAGGAGCTGACAAATAAAGTCATCAGCTGAAGTGTGGCAACCCTAAGCAATTTTACCTAAATTCCCCTTACTCTGAACTGGCTCGCTCGCTCCCTCAACCCCCCCCCCCCCATTTTACCTTAAAAACGAATTTAATCTATGCTGGATTCATGTCGGTTGTTTACGCTAAAGTGTAATTGCACCATAATATCACTCATTTAAAATGTTTATACAAGCGTACTTGCCTTAATTATTGGTCAGGCGCATCAGCTTTTTGACATTTGAAAGGTGGGCTTAATAACGGTCACCGGAATTTTGGCGTAACTGTATAATTGCCAAGATCGAACACACCGGTAGAAACTGAAGTGCGTATCAAAGTATTATTTTCTTGATTTTGTTTGCTTCGTTTGCTGTTGTTTGAGGATCAGTAAGCTACAATGAATTCAACAGTATTCCAATCATTGGACAACTTTCCCGTTTCCGTGGTGTTCATAGAATACGCCTTTGCATTCGTCTCTGTATCCTTCAACATTTTCCTACTCTTTGTGATACAAAACAACGAGGTGTTCAACGAAGTGGAAGCGGTTCTCTATCAAATCCTTGCAGTAGAGGACATGCTGAATTTCGCATACTCTATGGCATTCCTGTCGGTTAGAACTTTTGGAGGGATATCACAGGAAGCGGCGCAAAATGCGGAGTTATACATCCATGGTTTTATCTACCAAACTCTTGGAACGATCCTAATGTTGACCATCTCCCGGTACTTGGTGATCGTAAGACCGTTGAAGTTTATGAGATGGATAACCAAGAGGAAGATCATCATCGCTCAGGGTGTTATAAGCATCTCGGGCTTTTTATCCGTCAGCGTTTGCGTTCTTTCGAGGAATCTAGGAGTGAACATCACACGGGCTCTTATCGTTTTCATCGTTCCTATAATAATCGGCTGTATCGTACAACTGGTGACCGGTTCTCATATGCTATGGGTATCTATCAAACAGTCAAGACGTATAGCAGTAGTGAGGAAGATCGTGGTTAGGAACCAGTCTCAAGACGGTCCGGACGCTCGCGGTGTAGACACACCTCAAGGAACATGCCAAGTCAACAGTTTCAAAGGCATACGGACTGTCCTGGTGATCACCATGTCCTACTGGGTGGCATGGATTCCATGGATCTTCTATATCCTGATTTCTGCCAGCTACATTGATCTACCCTCGTGGTATATAGGGTTTGCTGTGGTTCTTATGATGCTGAACTCGTCCTGGAATTGCTTGCTCTATTACGTCACCGACAAGATGTTTCGCGTCGCTGCAAATAAAACATTGCGCAAACTCAAAACACGTCTGTTTACAGCAATCTGAAATATTTTACTGGAGGTCACTGACAGAATGTTCTTCGTCGCTGCTATGGAAACGTTAAACAACCTACCTAGCCGTAGCTATATGAAACGGCATTCTTACTGCTCATGATTCGTGTAACTGCAAAGAATTCTCTGGAACTATATCTTGTACCTATCTGTAAAAATAAAATAATAATAATAAATAACGTATATGCAACTGATCTCGCATAGCTGCGGGGAAAACTCAGGAACATATAAAACGAGAGTTAATAGTCAGTAATAATTATGAATATTATACTATGCATCGTGTATTTTCCTTAGATGAACGCCACCTTTGAAATATTTTCATCTTTCATAAGTAGGGGTCACACTTAGTGCCGAAACCTTCTGGATCACCGGGCAGATCGAGGCGCCGTTTTCTATTGTAGTTTCCCGAACCTTGAAGTTTTGTTAACATCTCAGTGTTAACGCCATCAAAGTTTCATTCTGGTGAAGAGTATTACTTTTTATGATCGGAGCTAGTGAAACTTGAAGTTTCGATATAAGTGTAAACATGGCTATTGAGTTGGGGATCATTTTTCATAATCACAGATAAAAGTCCCAGGAGCGACTCTCAATGAACATATTTCCACAATATAAGAAGGGTGTGAATTTCTTTTGTGTCCATCTAGCTATAATAATTATTAATGGTCGAATGAAGTTGATGACTTTAACCCAGACCTTTTTCCCTTCTGCTCACAGTAATTGCACCATCTTTGACAGTGATCCATTAATTTCGCCTCAACCCATGATAATTATTGCAGTAGCGCAATCTCGTAAAGTCATTACCGGTACTATCTATGCGATCATGCGCGGGTAATATTGCAGTTTTATTTGTCAACAAACAGACCTGACTTGATATGTTGCCATGGATATTGTAATCCACACAGAGTGCGACCCATATCAAACTGATTAGACTCATTCAAACTTTCAATTTTGCTCAATCATGTTAATCATAATGGACGCATTTTATAACAATGCCAATAAAGCGTGTTTCCAATCATATTTACTGAAGTATACCGGGTGATATGACATTAACATTGACGCTTTGAGTGTCAATTCAATCGACAGTTAAAAGCGGATACATTTGACCCTACAAGAGAGCCTTTCAACACAGCTAATTCATCACTCTCCACCTATGTATTTTCCAAATAATTCTTAGTTAATGGAAAAAATGATTATTTAACAAAGATTTCGAGCAAAAACATTAAAATACACTCTTAAAGAGTTGGGAAGAGAGAATGTTCCAGATCGGGGACTCGATCAGCATCACCTCAACTGATTTGGTGATGGGAAAACACCGTTGTTTTGGTGACAGAAAAAAGCCGCTCTTGATAGGTGACGGTAAGACGACGTTGTCGATTGGTGACGGAAAACACCCTTGTTGATTGGTAACTGGGAAACGCTGTTGTTTGTTGGTGATGGAGAGGCGCCATTGATCAGACTGGAAAACCCCGTTGTTGATTGGTGACGGGAAAACGCTGTTGAAATGGAGAAATACCGTTGTTGATTTGTGACGGTAAAACACCGTTGTCAATTGGTGATGGGAAACACCGTTGTTGTATTGGTGACTGGGAAACGCTGTATTTGATTGGTGAAGGAAAATTGCCGTTGATCGGTGACTGCAAAACACCGTTGTTGATTGGTGACGGGAAAAGGCTGTAGTGATGGGGAAATACCGTTGTTGATTGGTGACGGTAAAACGCCGTTTTTTAATTGTTGATAGGAAAACACCGTTGTTGTATAGGTGACTGGGAAACGCTGTTGTTGATTGGTGACGGAAAAGCGCCATTGATCGGTGACTGCATGGAAAACACCGTTGATTGGTGACGGGAAAACGCTGTTGAAATGGAGAAATACCGTTGTTGATCGGTGACGGTAAAACGCCATTGTTGGGAAAACACCGTTGTTGTATTGGTGATTTGGAAACCGCCGTTGATTGGTGACTGATTGGTGACGGGAAACGCCGTTGTTGATTGGTGACTGAAAACACCGTTCTTAATTGGTGAAGGGGAAAGGCCAATGTTGATTGGTGATGGGGAAACACCGTTGTTGATTGGTGGCGGGAAAACGTCAAAGTTGATTGGTTGCTGTTGTCCAGGTGATAGTGACTTCCGAAGACTCACGATGGATGGGACTGCAAACGGTCCGCCGGATGATTTCCCATTGTATGTCGTTTACGTAGGATATGCCCTGACTTCAGTATCCATCTGTTTCAATGCCTTTCTATTAGATGTGATACAGAATAGCGAGATGTTTAATGAAATTGAATCTCTTCTATATCAAATCCTTGCCATTGAAGACATGTTGAACTTTATTTACACCATTTTGTTCTTATCAGCTCGAACTTATATTGTGGATCTAACTAGACAGGCACTCCTGGATGGTGAATTATTTATTTACAGTTTCCTATATCAAACGCTTGGGACAACCCTCTTGATTACGTTTAATCGCTATATGATGATCGTTAAGCCCTTGCACTATTTAAGATTTATCACTCGGCATAAGATAATAATTATTCAGGGGATCATAAGCATATTTTGCTTCTTATCTTTGAGCGTTTTCGTTTTGTTGCATAACCTAGACATGGATATCAAACCAGCTCTTGTTATATTTGCTCTACCTATTATTGTCGGATGCATCGTGCAACTGGTGACCGGTTCTCACATGTTATTGATATCCTTCAAGCAATCAAGACGCATTACAGCTGTGAGGAAGATCGTGGTCAGGAACCAGTCTCAAGACGGTCCGGACGCTCGCGGTGAAGTCACACCTCAAGGAACAATCCAAATCAACAGTTTCAAAGGCATACGGACTGTCCTGGTGATCACCATGTCCTACTGGCTTGCGTGGATACCTTGGATATTTTACGTTCTGGACGCGGCAGAGTATTTGACAATTCCTTTTTGGTATACTGCATTTTCAATCATCTTGCTGATGTTAAATTCCTGTTGGAATGTGTTTCTGTACTATGTCACGCATAAAATGTTTCGAGTTGCTGCAGAGAGGACACTGTGGAACATCAAAGAAAGATTATGTGGACCATCATAAGAATTAGTGATAGTAGACCTACGTGTGAGTGTTTGAAATGTCGCTATGGCACTCATATATCAGAGAGCTCATAGTTCATTTTTATCCAAAGGTTCGTCATGCTTTTATTCATAAAATGTATAACATTTTACCATATACATGTATTTAGCACCTTAACTTCAAGAACGATTTGATGAAACGCCAAGTTTAGAAAGGCATTAGAAAGATTTAACCAACGACCAGTATCGGTTCTTGTGCTGAATGATCGAGCAATTTATGTATATTTCATTCGTTATCGTACTCTTGTCTTTTCTAAAGTCTTAATGTTAACAAGAACGATTCGGTGTAACACCACCGAGTCTGTTTTAAAGTTGTGAAACATCATCCAGTTGTTCTTAACCTCAAGAATGATTTGATTGAATATCAAGTTACGAAAGACTTAGAGAACGACTGGTATCAGTTTTTGTGTCGAATGATCGATAATTGATACACTCGATCGTTATTTTACTCCTGTCTTTCTTAAAGTAATGCTTAAGTTCAAGAACGATTTGCTGAATCGCAACCCATACTTATTCATCACACCTTCAATACCCTCTTACTCAAATGTTCACTATAGATTACGACACAGCATGACATTTTGTTTTAGGCATCAAATATATTTATAGATTTGTTATTCTGGTAACTTCAGATGTATTCTTTATTGACAAATACTATCATATTATTTATTCACAAATAATATCATATGTACTCTACGTTAATAGAGGATATATGTTAATAATATGCAATAATACTCATAATACGCAATTCACCGTTATACTATTTCTTATCGTTGTTGCTATGTTTTCAAATATCTCACAAGCAACAGCTTTGTCACATGAAAATAATACAGTCGGTTTTAGATATAAAGATACGTCAATTGTCTTTACAACAGAAGTCAGAGCACATGTATCTAAATTCAATTCAAAATTGTTCTCAATTCAAGTGTAGTAAATACAAATTATTATATTAATACAATCGTCAAAACTTTTGATTCAACCAATAAATACAAAGAATGACATTTATTTAGAAAAAATCGTTTTGATGAATGAGAACATTTGCAATTAAGTTAATTTAGAAAGAACAGGTTCATTGAGACGAAGCAAAGCTTATAAATCGTGGATCACTCACATCAAATTACGTTGTCGATATGCATGGTATAACAAAAACTTAAACAAAAATGAAGAGGTAGCTATCAGCGAGGGAGGAGAACAGTTTTCAAGAGAACAACACAAACAGGGGCCTGTAACACAAAAGATGCAATCAAACTTACGATAAATATTAATGGTAAATCTATGGCAAAACCTGTATCATAAGTATACGATGAATTTCCAATTAATCGTCCCTCTTTTATATTACAGGCCCCTTAACATACAGGAAGAGGTTACCCCACCTGTGTTGATCTCTATCCTCTTACTAATTTCAAATTCTACTCGAAATTATTTTGTTCCCCTGGTAACACAGAGAATGTTAAAAACACATTAACCTGGGTGGTGTTTAACCAAGATTAGAAAGACCTTAAGACCAACTGGTATCTGTTCTTGTGCGCAAAGACATATGATAGTTCGCTTAATCAGCGAAAGAATACTTGCCTTTTTTTACCATGTTTACGGCATATCGTAGAGCATTATGGGTATTTTTCTAGTACATGATTTCGCATAGTGTAAACAATGCGCGCACCGGTACTAGAAAAACTACCCATAATGTCTCCTAATATTAAACAACCGTAAAGGTACGTTTAAATACATTTGTAAACTCTTTAGAATATTGATTAAAATCCTCCCAGTCTGATGATCATTTTCTCAGTATCATAATCTGTTAATAAACACTCTTTCCGAAAAGTTAAGTGGGCCACAGACAATAGAACCGTACGCCGTGTATTCAACTGTGCGGACACAACAATCGCAAGTCGATTCCGATTTGAATGGCATTACAAAGAACCATTGAATTTGCGTTCGACTTAATTTTTCGAAAATAGTTTATATCGTGTCTTATTATAATCAAGGAGCAAATGTCATGATTCTGAATATGCTCAAGGAGTATCCCGGTATGAAGATCTCATTGTACCCATCTTCATCGATGTCCCCGACGGACATCGCCCCGACGGTGCCCGTGATTTCGAAGATGACGTTCCGCGTGTAGTTCCAGTTGTTGACGTCGTCATAGTCTTCGCTCTCAAAGATGTAGATCTTGCCGTCGTCGTCGCCCGTCAGGAGTAGGAGAGGCTTTTTACTACACGGAAAGGAAAATTGAGAGTGTTTAGTGAACACAGGACTGGTCCAGAGGGATACCGGTTGTTTGTTTTTGTAAAACCTCCTCACCAACATTGTCAACCCATTGACCACTGAATACTATAATTCCAATAGACTTTATAATAATAATAATAATATCTCTTATTTACCCAGGGTAGCCCTTTTCAGCTGTAAGCTGCTCTTGCAGCGGGCCCTGTATAAAATAAAGTTATTATTACTCTTCTACAAGAAGGCAGATGGTCTCATTTCTATACAAAGTCTTTTGTATGACTCGGCTGGGGATCGAACCCACAACATTCCGTTCATGGGGCAGACGCCCTACTACTGAGCCACACATGTCCGGTTTATGCAGAGACAATTCGTAATACTCAGAGAAAATTCGAACTATAAATTGTAACAATTAAGACAAAATGTATTTATCATGCAAAAACATAAAAAATAAAAGAAATTATCCCAAGTGTTGGATTACATACTCTGTCTCTGTAGTCTTCTCGTAGATTGGGAGCACGACGCCAGGTGACCCTTGACCTTCCTGGGAGAAAATCGGAATGAACCCGTCCGCGATTTGGTGCCGAGTCCACTCGTCTGTTCGGAAGTCATNTCATTGTACCCATCTTCATCGATGTCCCCGACGGACATCGCCCCGACGGTGCCCGTGATCTCGAAGATGACGTCCCGTGTGTAGTTCCAGTTGTTGACGTCGTCATAGTCTTCGCTCTCGAAGATATAGATCTTGCCGTCATCGTCGCCCGTCAGGAGTAGGAGAGGCTTTTTGCTATAAAAGGAAAAGGAAAATTGACAGCGTAGTGAATACAGGACAGGTCGAGAGGGAATTAATATCGGTTATTTGTTTTTGTAAAACCCCCTCACCAACATTGTTTACCCATGATTGACCACTGAATACTATGATTCCAATAGACTTTATGATAATAATAATATCTCTTATTTACCCAGGGTAGCCGTTTTCAGCTGTAAGCTGTTCTTGCAGCGGGCCCTGCACAACAAGTTATTATTACTCTTCTCCTAGAAGGCAGATGGTTCAATTTTATAAGTCTTTGGTATGACTCGGCCGGGGATCGGACCCACGACCTTCTGTTCATGGGGCAGACGCTCTACCACTGAGCCACACATGTCCGGCTTATGCAAAGACAATTCGTAGTACTCAGAGAAAATTAAAACAATAAATTGTAACAATTTAAACAAAAGTTATTGTTCGTAATAAAATTGAACAAATAGAAATGTTGTCTCAATTGTTGGAGTTCTTACTTTGTCTCTGTAGTCTTCTCGTAGATTGGGAGCACGACACCAGGTGACCCTTGACCTTCCTGGGAGAAGATCGGGATGAACCCGTCGGCGATTTGGTGTCGGGTCCACTCGTCTGTTCGGAAGTCATTGGGAATTTCGAAGGCAAGAAGTTTTCCGTTGACTTCGCTGCAATAGCGTGGTCGAAGAGATGAAAATTGAAGAAAAAGTATTATAATCTACATTTATATATTACCAGTTTATCGAATATTTATGAAACATACTTTTCATCTCTTGTATTTGTACTTTATGTTTTGGCAGGGCTCTCTCAGATGTTTCAATTCAATTGAACTATTTCTAAATTCTAGTCGTGTAAATATAACGAAATGCAATAATACAATCATCAAAACTATATTTCAATGATAAATCGATAGTAGATTTTTTATATAAACATACAATTAAAAACACAATAAATTCTTTTTAATCAATGCAAGACCAAGTCCCTAAAGGCCGGTTCACATCCTTGCGTTTACTTGCGTCGGCTCAACGTTAAAAACATTCAGTAAGTGCACAGTATATACGGATCGATGGTGGACTGACAGTCCCCTTGCGCTCAAGGAGCGTACTCCGAAAGTCAGTCCACCGTATTACATTCGTCTTTGAGCGTCCAGTGAACATGTTATTCATGTTAAAATACGCTAGATCGAGGCAGTTTAGAAATGCAAATACAATAATTACCTGCTAGCAGTGACTAATACATCTCTTCGTCCATCCCGATTGACATCTGTTACCTGATTGAAAAAAAAATTACTGTACTCAACAACAGACTAATGATAATACAAGTGATATATTCTATTCATATATCGCAGGCATATCAACTCTGTATAGTGCTATAGGCGCTTTTTCATTATTTCAACCCTGGCTTTAGCCGTCGCCATGTCAGCGCCAAAGTATTTCAAGGAATAAATTCCTACCAGCTAACCATATGCCTCACCAAGGGCCGGTAAAATATTAAAAATTAAATTGATTTTGCAATTACTCGTATCTCTTTGATACACATTCTGCCATTGACTTGCGATTAATATCTATTGTAAGTTTACTCGTATCTTTTATATGACAGATCCCAGGGGTTGAGTGCAGCACAGTGTAGATGGATTTCTTGCTCAAGAAAATCAACGACATTGGTGGGACTCGAACCGCGATCGTCTAGTTAAAGACACTGTCACACATTATGATTGTTTTATTTTAAAAAATATATATCAAATTAAGCAGTCCGACCTATGTTTTATTCCAACAATAAGGGAATTATAGACTAAATGCACTATCAAGATAGTGATGTATACCATCAACTATATATGATCTGACAGTTTAGAATTTGCGAAACAAATACAATGTACAATATCTCTAAATGGCAATAGTCATGTGGCTACCTCACTACGCTTATACTCACAACAGCATCAAAGTAAGATTCCCCAATGACTGCATCAATAACTCTTGAGTAAATCTTGTCTGGATCTGACCAGTCAGTAGTTGGTCCTANCTCCCGGTTGATTTTTCAGCCCCGGGTTTATTCCAGATTCTAATAGCTTTTGCCCACTAGAGCATTGAAAGGGGTTTCTGGGACGAACACCTCATAAGGGCTGGCTATAGCTCAGGCGGTAGAGCGCTGATATAGCAATCCAAAGGACTCGGGTTCGAATCCGGATGGAGCCCCAATTTCTTTGCTCAATTTTCATATTCAAATATTTCGTGGTCAGTTTTTCTCATTCTATGAATTAATTATATATTTAAAAAAGCTGCATCACTTCACCGTGATCCCTCGCATTTACTCCCGGTTGATTTTTCAGCCCCGGGTTTATTCCAGATTCTAATAGCTTTTGCCCACTAGAGCATTGAAAGGGGTTTCTGGGACGAACACCTCATAAGGGCTGGCTATAGCTCAGGCGGTAGAGCGCTGATATAGCAATCCAAAGGACTCGGGTTCGAATCCGGATGGAGCCCCAATTTCTTTGCTCAATTTTCATATTCAAATATTTCGGGGTCAGTTTTTCTCATTCTATGAATTAATTACACATGTTGTTATCAAAGGTGATCTTCATCGCAAACGATCATGTTAAAACGTTAAAAGTAGATCTACGCACGACTGTACGATCGACTCGTGATCCTTTCTTGCACTCCTGGCGATGAATTGCACAGAAAAAATGATCAACAGTCGTGAGTACAATCGTGAGTAGATCTAAACACAGCTTTATGAAATATAACACTGGAATTTCATAAAATACAATGATAAAACTATACATAAATGTGTTTTCAAAACAACACATGTCATTCCTCCATCATTTTCTAGGGGGAGCAATATTATTTTCCAAAAGAATACAATACTCAACAGCAAAGATGGTTCTGTATACTCACAACAGCATCAAAGTAAGACTCCCCGATGACTGCATCAATAACTCTCGAGTAAATCTTGTCTGGATCTGACCAGTCAGTAGTTGGTCCTACAGAAAATAACAAAACCATTTTAATTAAACAGTGTTCCTAAGAAAGTTATATATTGATAGGAACAATGAAAGGCATTGCATCTTATGTTTTTGGCCTCAAGGTAGTACACTTAATCTCGACAAAAATGTTTCCAAGCGCCGAAAGGTGTACTGGGAATGAGGGGCTAATTATTATTCAATCGCTAACACGAAAACGGAAATGGAAATTGGTGGTATACCTTAAATAATGATTTTTGCCTTTATGTTGCAAGAACTTACCAATTGGCTTCATTCACTGAAAAGTCTATGAAAACTGCAGAATCCTTGGAAGTGAAAAAAAGCTTGGATCCGCCCTTTATAATCATTTTTGTAACATATAAACATCTAATTGATTCTCTACATTCGCTACAGGAATAAATGTGCACCATTAAACCTTATCAAAGAAATGTAACATGGGGAGCATCGTTTTGGTGCAATATTGCAACTTTTCATTGAAAAATCAAACAGCAAATAATATGATTTAACTGAATTTTGCGAAGTGCTCAGAGGATTCGAACTTGCACCTTTGATGATGTTGGATTGCTTGGTTCTATCTAATCTGATCGTCCTATACGGTCCCATGCATAAACGACGGAGACTTTAAATAAGATATCAAACAATGACTCCATAACATAACACAGTGGCCACTCATGCCTGTCAAGAGATACAATATTGCACCTTTTCGCGAAAGTTTTCACCTCTTGTGCACCCTATTTTCTTAGCGTGTACTCTAATAAACATACCTTCTATCCAGTGTACCCATAGTGTCTGTGTGAAATAAGCCGGCGTGATAATAGCCTGAGGAAAATATAGATGAGAAATATTGCAATTTAAAAAAAAAAAGAAGTTGTTAACTTATTTCCATTATCTTAGAATTGTTTTCTTGCGCCATCGTCTCATCACATAAATGTACAATTGTATGGCGTCGCTTAATCTTAGAGTCCATTTATACCTATGAGAATTAAGGAGGGAGGGCAAAATCTAAGGAATTTGAAAAATACGGAAAAATACGTGCTCTTCCCGTCATTATAGAACAACCACAGACTGGTCCTGATTTGAATAGCATTACAAAGCAGCATTGAACTGGCGTTCGTCTACATTTTTCGGAAATTTTAGATTTAATTATCTCCTATTTCTTTCTTCTTCTTTACTATTTTTATTACTTTGCTGAGAGCGCCTTGAATATCTAATTAGGATGGAAAGTGTGCTATATAAGAATCATGCATTATCTATTTCGTTATTGAATTCTGATCTGTGCTGTCGGGATTAAAGGTGTCACCTCGAATGTGCCGTCTGATGGTGTTGCAAGATCGACGAATGTAAAGAAAGCGTCCGGCCCATCATACATGTAATGTATGTTCCAAGGTTCACCATTGAAAGGGTCCTCGGGGTGTTCAAGCCAAACCATTTCAGCCTTCTGTAAACCATCTAGNAATCTCGACAAAAATGTTTCCAAGCGCCGAAAGGTATACTGAAAATGAGGGGCTAATTAATATTCAATTGTCAACACGAAAACGGAAATGGAAATTCAGTTCAGTTTAGTTCATCCATTTATGTCACAAAAAGCATAAACAACACTAAAATTTACAGAGTAAAATATATAGCTGATATATAAACTGGTTGCGGTAGCAGCCAAAAAGGAATGCCCTTATGGGAGGCCGACTGATATAAATTGAAATTGAAAGTTTACGTAAAATAATGTTTTCGCCTTTAAGATCCAAGAACTTACAAATGACCATCAATTACTAAAAATTGTTTGAAAACTGCAGAATCGTTGGAAGTGAGAAAAGACTTGGATCTGTCTTGTACATATGATTATTCGAAATATTAAATTGCTTCTTTACATTCTCTACAGGAACAAAAATGTGCACCTTTGAACCTTTAATCAAACAAATGTGGGATCGAGCACCGTTTTGTGTGCAATATTGAACATTTTTAATTTTTAATGAAAAATCAAACCCCGAAAAGTATGATTTAATTGAATACTTGAGAGTGCTTAGAGGGTGTCGATTCTGCCCCTTTGAGGATGTGGGGTTACCTGGTTCTATCAAGGATATCCCATCGTGTCACGCTCCCATGCATAAATGATGGTAACTTTAAAGAATATATCAAACAATGACGCCATAACATAACACAGTGGCCACTTGACGCTGCCATGCAAAAGGTACCATGTTGCACCTTTTCGCGAAAGCTTGCACCCCGTGTGCGCCCTATTTCCTAAGTGTGTACCCTAATAAACATACCTTCAATCCAGTGTACCCATAGTGTCTGTGTGAAATACGCTGGTGTAATAATAGCCTGTGGTAAATATATATGAGAAATATTACCATTACACGAATTTCAAAAATGTAAATTACGAAAAAGTGGTTGCAAACCTATTTCCATTCTCTTTAAATATAGATGAACAACTCAGTGTAACATCTCTTATAATTTCTATCACCTAAAAGGAATAAAATAGTATTATCATGTAGGGATGATTGTATATCGAGGCGTATATATTTTAGAAGAGGTTGAAATCACAAAATCCAATGAATGAAATTCAAAGTTGACAAAATGATTGTCCCGTTGACAAAAACATTGTCCCGTTTCCAGTACAATTTTTTACTAAAAGTAAACATTTTTCCGGAAAATTAATGTGACCCAATTTCCTTAAACATCATATCATCCTTCACGGACAACTTTAAGGTTGCTTTTTTTTTTTTAATCTAACTATCTCTTATTTCTTTGTTTCCCTTATTTTTACTATTATTACTTTGCTCTGAGCGCTTTGACCATCTAATTAGGATAGAAAGTGTGATATTTCAGATTAATGCTTTATCATTTTCATTATTGAAATCTGATATGAGCTGTTGGATTTAAAGGTGTCACCTCAAATGTGCCATCTGATGGTGTTGCAAGATCCACAAATGTAAAGAAAGCATCCGGTCCATCATACATGTAATGTATGTTCCAAGGTTCACCNCACAGTGGAATCTTGTTGATGACTTACAGGTAAAGTCGAAGCGGGCTCTTGCCGTTATCCCGTCCTTCCTTCCGTCACCATTGACGTCACGCCACAACACGCGGTGATAAAACCATATCCCTAGATCGCATTTCCACGTCGTGATGTCATACGTCTTTCCTAGATTAGGCCACGAGAAGATAATTTTTAAAACATGTTATTCTAACAAACCATTATCATTATTTCAGGGGAATATCCACCAATGGACCACCACTTTGTAACAAGTTGCTAATTTAGTGTCGCCACCATAGACCATCATGCTAAGTGTTACGACCTTTGGGTCACCGTCTAGTAAATATATCCTTCCTCTCCTTTGAAGTCCCCACCCCCACCCCACCCACAAACACACACACATGTATTCTACACACACCCGTGCCGGTCTCCAAATAAGACTTACAGTGATTCCACATCTACTCAAGATCGCATAATGGCAGGAAATCGACTGGTAGTGTCGCCGTACCGTCTACGCCATGAACTTGTTACAAGCATACACAATAATACGAATACACTCTTGTGAATACAAATTATCACCCCGGAAAGCACAGCCACCCCCTCCCTCTCAAGGATACTCGCCTGTCCTACTTTGATGGGCATATAATGATTCCACTCGTACTCCAGATGTCATAAAGAGCAGGAGACTACCGGTAGTGTCGCTATTTATACCATAAAGTTGGTATAACTATATTAAATATAAATACGACTAAACTCCTTACAAATACAGACTTTTGCTCCTCACAGCACCCTACCCCCCCCCCCCTTCCCCTCTTTCTCTCTCACCCATTATGCGCCCGTCTTTAACATCGATAATTTTACAATGATTCCACATCTACTGAAGATCGCATGATGGCAGTAGACGACTAGAAATGTCGCCATGTTCGCCAATACGACAATAGACCCCCTGCAAATACAGACTACGGCTCCTGCAAGCTCTCCCTTTCCTCGGACCTCCCTCCACAAGAATACTCGCCTGTCTTTCCTTGATGGGCTTATAATGATTCAACTCCTTTCTCCAGATCTCATAAAGAGCAGGGGCCGATTGCTCAAAATGGTCTTAGCTATCCCCTTCATGCTAAGACGTCTTGACTTCTTGTGCCATCCTCGTCACATGTACATTAGCGTCGATACGACTATGTTAAGAGGGTGGCGCAAGAACTTAAGACGCCTTAGCATGAAGAGGATAGCTAAGACTATTTCGTGCAATTTGCCCCAGGAGACTACCGGTAATGTCGCTATTTATACCATAAAGTTGGTTATTAAGAAAAAAAATACGGCCAAACTCCTTGCAAATACAGTCTTTCGCTCCTCAGAGCGCCCCCTCC
>BQKZ01006318.1:9919-37304 GCA_036244855.1 Temnopleurus reevesii | reverse complement strand
GGGAATAGGATAGAATGGTAAATGTTAATTGATATGAAAATGTAAACTGTTTTTTGAATTTTTTTGTCTATCACAAGATTGGGAACCCTTTTTAGCAGGAGGTGTTGCAGGAGGATCGTAATTTGATCTTTATATACTTGTACAGTTGTGTATATCAACTTTGCCATACATCATAATCTAAATGCATGCATACTCCAACAACTTTAGTCTGCAAGTCAAAGATTTGGATTGAATATGAACTTCAAATGCTTTTGTGCGTGTACTACGTTGGCAAGCTAAAGTTCATGTGCCAAGAAATATGATATAATATGATGAAATGAGATGTATTTGCTGTTCCACCAAAAGATTTTTTACAGGTTATTTAAGATGACTTGTCAGATTGGATTGTGAAGTATATAATTCAAATCAAACTTCATTAAACTTTTTAGCATATCACCATGTGCTGTTTAGTTTTGTTGAGTGTGTATCATCAGTATGCTGAATTGACGAAATTTTTGCATTATTTAGAAAAAGGTTTCCATACCTTTAAAGTCAGTCCGTCATGATAAAAATGACTTCTGGTTGCGAGCGCGAACTGACGGCGTGTCGGGTATTGGCAACAACAATATTTTAAAATTTCCTTGCTTTCGCACCTTGCCAAGCTTAGACACTCGGAACACTTCGTACGAAAATTCGATTTGTGCTGTCGTCACATGTAACTTTGATTTCTCCCCTCTTCAGCTTCGATTTTTCTAAATATGTGCAAAACGCATGCGTATGCAATTGTCGAGCTGCGAGCTAGTGAAATATGACTTGCTCGCTCACTATTCCAGGTTTAAAATGCTGTGATTTTCTGTTCCCAATCTTCATAATCAAATTGGCCGCGGCCCTCTGAACGTCATGTAGCCCGTCTTTAAAACTGAAATACAAGAAAAGGCCGCTTGAGGCTGAATTCAAATGCAATCCATTGCATTGTGCCCAGAGTCATGAATGACTGTTGACAAATGATATCAAATAGATGTTTAAGATAAATGCTTAATGCGGAATCATTGTGTACAAGTCTTTGGAGGCATCATAACGAAGGAAATTTTAGTATATTCAAGTTCTGCAAAGATGTTTTAATGTATGCATGTTCTTTTGTGTGCCTGCTCTATTCATTGACTATGTGAAGTAATGTTCATACTCGTGTCAAAAACTAATGATAAAATCTCAACAAATCTTTGTCCGTCATGGATTGTATAGGAGCATTATCTTTCAATTTTGGGGGCAACAAATGCCCCTTAAACAGGACTTATATTATAATTGATACAGTGAATTTTTAGCCACTATCTGTAATCATTACAAGAATTAATTTTAGATATCGTGAAAAGATTTGTTTTTGCCTTTACATGTCTGTATATATTTGATATGTTTAAAAATTTTCTCTTATAAATTAGAATATTGCATTAAACAGACAATGAAGTAGTGGTAGAGTTAGGAAAATGTTAGGAAACTACAGGGAAATGTATCATGTTTGTATGGAAATGATTCCTACCACAAACAAAAATGTCCATCATATTTTTTTTTAATCCACATCAAACCAATTTGATAAATGTTGAAGCTGGCTTACATTTTAAACAGTACCTCACGTGAAACGATGGAAATTCATATAACCCTTGAATATGTAAATGTAAATGCGGTTTGCCTAGTGCCTAAAGCAATTGTAATATGGAAATGAATGAATGCCAGTTCTAAAGAACTGAACTTACCTCAGATGATTGTTGATTCCCTCCATACGAAGTGCAATCTTGATTAAATAGAGAAACAGAACTCATCTTTTAGGAGTTGCATGTCAAAGTAGAAATGCAACTGTTAGGAATAGTGACCCAAAAATTTCATTTGTCATTGGTGTTTGGTTTTACATCTGAAAAATATATATGTAATAATGAAGAGTACTGAATAGATAACTTTTTAATGTTGTGTTTCTGAAAATAGATTATATTGGTAGCAGTTCTGAAGATATAACTCAAGGTGCTACATTTAAGTATGTACATGTATGCTTTCAATGGGATGAAATGTTCATGTAACTTTTAACCATAATGTCATGTGATGGAAATAACACTACCTAATTTGGCTAAATTAAATTTTGAAATTAAAATAAAATTTATTTTCATATCAATATGAAGAGTACAATGTGTGTGGTATGTAACTATTCTCTCCTTCCTGGCCCGCCCCTAGGCCCCCTGTTCCCCCCCCCTTGCCCACCTACTCATTAACCTTTACAACAGCTTTATTTCATATTTGCTGACTTTCTTTATTTGTAACAACAGTATGTTGTCCAGTTAGGGACTGAGTGAATAATTGTTTCTCTGTCCTGCAAGTCCCCGACCCCCGGAATCTGATTACACATGGATTTCACATACCATCAGTCTCAAATATCAAATTTTCAGTCCACTTGTCAGTGCTATTTATAGGAATATTCCACTACATTCTCTAAATTACTTTCAGTGGCTTTTACAATAGCAACACTATGATAACCACATGTAGTTGACCCTCTTTTTAAAGTCCTTGGGGCATAATGTATTGCAATCTGCGAACCTAACTCTGGGAATCCGATATTTCACAAGAAGGTACATGCATAAAAAACTGACAACCATTTATATGCTAAAATAATCACACTAGTTCACATCAAAATGATAGTTTTAACAATTTAATTTGTTACAAAACAAAAATAATTTATAATTCACAATTATAATAATATAAACAGAAAATCTATTTGAAAAAAAAAACAAAATATAAAATTACATCGGAAGAAAATTGAAAGTTCTCAAAATGTTTTTTTTTTACGTCAAGTACAAGTAAACATAATAAAAGTTCTTTATTCTCCATATCACAAAACACAAAAAATCAAGTGATATCACCTGGCTACACTTATGGTACAAAAATGATCACAAACCTTCAATTTGCTCTATTATTACCCCTGTATAAAACAAGCAAACATCGATACCGATGGCTAATTTCAGCGAATGTTTATGGCCGAAATAAAAGCCTTTTGGATGAGATAAAAGTCCCTATCACCTTCAAAATAAAGGAATTGACATAAAACTCAGACATGTAAGTAGCAATAAAATGCAAGTGAAAAGTATAAAATGAGGTGCTTGGGCCAATCAAAATGGGCTGGTCTCCAGAAGATGAAAATGTTATGCAAACACTATACACAAAGGTTGTTCATGACAACCCAAAAGCTTGCCCGAGGATTGCCCGACATACCAACAAATATGTATTCAAAATGGATTCCAAGTATTGTAGTGTGATTGATGCTAACAGAAAAGGAATACCATGTAACAATGCCCTTTGGCAAGAAATATGCATAAATTTGAATCTTATTATAAACCAGCCATTACCTTCTTATAGTAGTAACCTTGTTAGAGGGTTAAAAACATAATAGCTTGGGCCAGATGGTTACCTCATAGATATCATATCTATATAGAGAATATAAAAGCTTATAAAAAGGTATCATCACGAATGATGATGGAATAAAATATTCATGAAAGTCAACAATCAATGCCCAAGACCAAGAACTGCAGATCAAAACTCTGTTCTTTGTCATCATAACCAATATTGCACGAAGGATATACATGTAAGGTTGTTACTTCAGCATTTTATACAATCAACTACAATCAGCAATTGAATGATTTTTGTGTTGGGTGGATAAATAATTGAAATAATTCTTGCCTTATCCCAACATGAATAAACACTGATATAACATGAATTGAGCCAGCCACTACCATCGGTTCTCGATGGTCTAGTGGTAAGACACCTGTCTAGTCATCAGGAGATCGTGGGTTCGATTCCTACCCGAGAATGTCTGTGATTTTTTTCATAGCTTCTCGGTAAAGCACTGTCAATCAGTGTTTATTCATGTTGGGATAAGGCAAGAATTATTTCAATCAACTACAATTAGATGCCACATATAAACCAATGATTTTGACTGGCACATGTAGATTGACTGCAACTTATGATTGATTACAACTTTCTATCAACACCTTCACAGACAATGTTAACGTACAACGTTTATTCATATCCAAACACTTGTATATCAGACAACAGTCCTCTTTAATACAGAATGTACAGACAGTCAACATTGCCCAAGTTAACCTCGCACGAATCGAGTAATCACCTTACAAAGTCAATGGTCTTTTCAGATCCCCTTCTCTTTATATCCTATTGCTTGTACCACACATAAGTTAGATTTTCTCGAAGTCAAATCTATTTTTTAATCCCAACGGATTCAACTTCAGCCATGATTATGTATTTAAATCTATATTTTTCAAGATATCCTCAAAGAATATCTGATAATAGAAAACATAGAATCAAGCAATACCATAACAAATAAATTTGGAGTCTTGATTATGATTATTAAACATAACTTGCAATGCATTGGGTGACTTCAAGTACGGTGTTCGGTGTGGTGTTGGTGTTGAGAGAGCAAATCGAGCTCCAACACCACCGGTGTTTACAGAAGCGATACGATCGCTGTATTGATCGCCCAATACCAGCCACAATACCGGGTAACGTCACTCATGCTCGCACAAAGCCTCGCGAAAAGCTCAATGATAAAATAATTTTCGGTCGGGAATTCTCAAATTAATTTATTTCAATTCATACAGATTATGATTTTTTTTTAATCCAGAAGGAAAAATATTGTCTTCCAAAATAAAGTATTTGGTTTTAGTTCTTATATGCAAATTTCACTGTTAAGTTAAATTAACTACCGACATGTCACAACTTGTCGTAGCAAAACTGCTACTGTTCTGCGAGTGGAAAACAAATGCATGATTTCAACACCAACACCGAACTTGAAGTCACAATTTTCCCAATCCCTAGAGGTTGGTGATGAGAGATGGGAACATGGCACGTGAATCGTCAACACCGACCGTGATCCTCGGTTCAGCAGACAAAATTCAACAACAGCAATCAACACGAACGACCGGAAATATGTCAGAATCTTGAGAGGTCAACCCCAACACGACAGACTTCAGGTTTGGTGTTGAGGCTGGTGTCGGTGTTGCTGCAACACAAACACCAACACCGAACACCATACTTGAAGTCACCCAATCTGCACGTCATACCAAAGTTATGTGGCCCGTAACATTGGATGAGTGTCCTAAACATAAAAACTATAGTGATGATGAGATGTTCAAAGCTTTACATTAATCTAATGCATCATGTTTGAATCATTTTATCTTATCATCATACAAATGAATAATCTATAACACAGGCTTGATTAAAAAATGATTTAAAATTCGACCTATTTACCTGTACTAATCACACAATGAAGAGAAACATCTTTATTCACTTCTAAAATATACATGTTACATATCAAGTGTATTCTTGCAATTGATATCAATGATAATTTACAGTATTTATATATAAACCACATTATTATTGAACAAAATGAAATCAATTTATATAAAAAAGACACATTTTATTTAAACAACTTAATTTGATCACTATATACATACATGTATACATAATCTTGTATTCCAATAAACACATTTGTTACACATTATACTCCTCCCAAAGCAGGGGCATTCAGGTATTTAGTATACCACATAGGGTAATGGCAAGGAATTGATAGAACAGTCGCAAAGAACATGCTCATATGCACCAGGACAGGAATTTGTGCCAAACGGATTGATCAAAGCCCTAGGACAAAGATGGATGCACATAGGTATAGCTTGGTTCTGTTACAAACATCCATATGGTGTCAAACTCATTATGAAATGTAAATTAATTTACTAATTATTTGTTACTTTTATTGCCTAAAAGCAGTCAATAGACAACCCTTTTCCAGTTTACCAACAAAAGTAAATCGATTCATTCAATTATCATCAAGTTTTTTAGTAGGGCTCTCCAGTAAGTGGTCAAAGCACTGTTTCCACTGCAGCCCGACAACAAAAACACATAAACACAGCCCTCCTCACAGAAGAACGCAGTATCTAGTTTTGTGTCTATTTTGACTTTTATTGCGTACAAGCAGTCAATAGACAACCCTTTCCATGTGACACATTCAGTTGACCCCCCAAAAAGAAAGGATTGGAAAACCCCAATATCAATAATGCAGAACGTATTTTGTGCACATTCCTATGGGGGTTTCCCACATAAAATTATCAATATCTCACAATGTGCAAAATGTTAGATATTGCGCTCTTTATTAGGCGGGGTAGAAGAGCAAAATTACAAAGGAAATAGATATACAATATGAAGAGTAAAAATGATATGAGCGGTTGAGTCTAGGACAAACATTTTGGTGATTTTCATGCTATGAAAAAAAAATGTAGCGTAGTGATCTGAGAATTTTCAACATCATTGGGCGAGTTATTCTACATAATAGAACTAGAATGATCATCACTGAATCTTACCTATTTCAGTTCTTACAAGTAAAAGTTTAGGCAAAGGTTGGCTCATAAATGCAAGCCCATGAATTAAAAAAAAGACATTCAATTGACGGGGAATGTCAGATTGAGAACACAGACAAATCCGTTACTACATATAAAATAGATATGAAAAGAAGTGAAGACTTCTAAAGTATAAAAAGAATGGATGGAAAAATCTCCAATGGATTATTTAAAATGAATGTCAAGATCTCAACGATTAGAATCATGAAAAGTACAAGAAGCGCTAGAAGTTATTCTGATTCATCATGAGGACAGATGATAATTGATTGCTCTATTGATGTCATAGTCTGCAATCCGCACCAGTTCAATCAGTCGTTCGTGTGTTATATCCGTTCCAATGATCTCCTGTAAACGCTCTATGCATTCTAGCTCCCTCACTTGATCAATCTCATCCAAGACCACTTCACTGGCTGCCTCCTGTTGCTATTTAGGATGGAGAAAAAAAAACATTTAATTTGATTAGATCACATAATCAAAGTGTGAGCATTTGTTATTTGGTAAAAATTGTTTGGATGCCCTCTGCTCCTATTTGTCATGGAGGAGAAAAAACATTAATAATAATAATAATAGATGCAATTTATATAGCGCACATATCCACTCTGCTGAGTGCTCAAGGCACTTTACATTACTATTACCCTGGCTTTAGCCCAGCAGCCATCCGCGGCGCGCTTGGCATTTCAAGGAATAAATATTCCTGCCAAGTACCCTTTCACCTCACCTGGGTTGAGTGCAGCAGAATGTGGATGAATTTCTTGCTGAAGGAAAGTAATGCCCTGGGTGGGACTCGAACCTACGACCCTCTGGTTGAAAGACGAGAGTCATGACCACTACACCACGGTGCTTCCACATTAAATTTGATTGGGTTACTTAATCAAAGAATGTCTGAGCATTCTTTATTAGGATTAACATTTTTCAGATGCCCTCCAGTGCTTTTTTTTTAAATAAGTATCCGTATCGGCAAGTTGGAAAAATAATTTTTAGAACATAGTTTCAACAATTTCTGAGGAAAACAAGGCTTAAAAGGATGAATAGCCATATTTTACATGTCTATTTATAATTTTACTGTGATTTTTCAATTTTGGTGAAAAGGGAAAATATGTTCAGTTTGGGCCATTTTTTGAGGGTCAGTCGGTGGGGGGGGTATCTGAATAATATTGTTTTACCTTATGCCCAAAGAGCGCTTGAAAATATCTTTACATATCATATTTTACATGTCTATTTATAATTTTGCTGTGATGGGGGGCATCTAAATAATTTTGTTTTACCTTATGCCCAGCCTTCTTGATCTAATTTGCCTTCACTTATGGACAGAAGAGTTCATTTGCAGAAATGGGTGAGGCTACTTTCCATTAAATTTATCTACCTTGGCAGTTGGTTTGAAATTCATTTTTCAGTCTATTGTGCCCAGGAAGATAAAAATCTAGTAAATTTTATATAGAATTTCCCATAAACACATGTAGAAACTTGCATGGAGAAATTGAATTCCTGAGAATTGATGGAACCCTGTTGACAATTAAGATCTTCAATAGAGGCACAGCTCCAAATGAGTGTTTGAGTACATGTGTACTGTAACAAAAAAGTAGATGACAATGGCAAAAAGTGTGTTTCATAGGTACGAAAAACCACCAAAATATATATTAATCATTTAAGCATATTTCTTCAAGCAGTATTCTTATAATAGTGCAACAGTTGGTGCCAGGGAAAAATAAGATAAACTTTATTACTGTGACAAGAAATAGGTCCTCTATCCCAACCAACCTCTATCCCAACCTTTACCTCTATACATATACCTTATAGAAACATTGGGCCCAAATTTTGAAAACTGTGTTTTCTTTTATGTTAGCTAAAATATTTGAATTGTCATAACAAGTCAAAATTACGATTGGCCATTGGTTATTGGCCATTGGCCATTTGCGCGGTGTCTGCAGTGGTTGGTCAAGGTGAAATGAGTCCTCTGTGCACCCACCAATAAGAAGTGTTCATTGTGCACGATCAAGCACCAGTCACATAGAAGCCTGGAAGCAACACGATTCAACACGACTCTTTGTTCAGTCCACAGTTAGCTGCCTGCGAGCAAAGAGTTGTGTTTAATCGTGTTGTTTTCGGGTGCCCTATGTGATCGGGGCTTAAGCGTTTGTTATGACAGTTAACATCTATTTTCTTAATAAAGACTATACCACAATTTTCAGAACTTGGGCCCTGTTCAAGCAGCTGCACACCCTTACCTCTACACCTCTCACATCCATTCCTTCAAGTGAAGAGTTTGAGCTTGAGTCATACTGCTCCCCTTTGTACTGTGCCATTGGCTGCATAGCAGAATCGCTCCTATAATGTGAGCAAAGCAAAATTAAGATTCAAAGTATAAATTGATTCTCTGGACATTGATAACAATACAATTTGCTCTGAGTGCCTTGAGCATCTAATTAGGATGAAAAGTGCGCTGTATAAGATCCATGAATCATTATTATTATTATTATCATTATTATAATTATAAGATTAAGTGGGTGTTGTTCAAAATTTGCAATTGATCGCAAGTTGCAGTTGATCGGAACGCGCCAATCAAAATCATTGCTTTATGCGCGTCTTGTTAAATGCAATACCGTGCGCGAATGACAATGCGCGTCACAATTTGCAAAGTTGCAGTTGATTTGCAGTTGATTTTGAGCAACACCCCATAAGAATATTAAAACTAAGTACAAATCTAGGTATACATATACGTGATAATGTTATTATCATCATCATATATGATACACCAGTCACTTAATAATGTGACTTTAATAAAGCCCATATTAGTTTAAACGTGCATTAACATACATAGACAACTCCTGAAATTAATTGTATTGATTCAACAACATAGGACCATTATATTTTGTACAACTGTTCATAAAATGGGGCCAAAATTACCAAACCAAGAAGAAGGCATACAACTACAATACTTTTACCAACTGCTGACATTCGTGCTGATTATTATCTGATCATACTTACTGATTTTTCCCAATTCTTTGTTTGACTTCTGCCTGTAGATGTTCAGGAAGTTCATCGTAGATTTCAGAACTCGCAATAAATGGATGCTTCTCTATATAGTCCAAGGTGGCATCCTAAAAATAATAATAATAATAATATTATTATAATAATTATATAATAATAATAATAATAATAATAATGATAAGAATTATATGAACTTTAGTAAAATATTCTCAATCCTCTACAATTATTGATGCAGTGTTTTTACCCTGACTTTACTCAAGCATGTATCGACACACGTGGATTTCACCTGGGTTGAGTGCAGCACAATATGGATGAATTTCTTGTTTAAGTATACTTACACCATAGGTTTCAAACTGCAACCCTTCAATTGAAAGGCAAGAGTCTGAACCACTATGAACCACTACACCACAATGCATTAGGTTGAATGAAATTATGCGGGCTTATGTTTTAACCCCTTTCCTTTTAGATCTTGATCTGAAGAAGTATGTACAAATGCAAAATTTTAAAGGTAAAGAAAATTCATAATGAAGAAAAATCATCATGAGAAGAAAATAATTATGCGCAACTGGGCAATTCTATGGCTTTGCCATGCCTGTTACACACATATCTAGAACTTGTCTTCAGGAAATTCCCTGAAAATTTACAATTGTGTCACACACAACGCCTGTTTCATATGCAGTATGGATTTCAATAAATAGTTATCAAGAGATTCAATTTTTTGCATAATGGACATGCCTCTTTTGTAGAAGTACCCATGTATGAATAGATCTCCCCCACCACATAAGAACGCAGTATACAGTTTTATAGCACATTATGCAAAAGGAACAATTTGATGTGGGAAGACCAATAGGAAAATGTAAATAATGCATTCTGAAGTTTCAGAAAAGTGATTGTCCCACTTGAAAAAGGCTTGTCTACTGACTATTTTTATGCAAAAAAAAAATTAAAAAAACTGCAGATACATGTACTGCACTTTTCCAGGGGGAGTGAGAGTGAGTTATTAGTGTCCTATTTCCTGCTACATTTAATAAAAAATAATATACAATATTTATATGGCGCTTAATACAAAGTGTTTCTAAGCACTCTGTGCATTATCACCCGTCTATAGCATGGTCATCATTTGGCGCTCACTCCATTTTCTTCCTATCGGTACCAATTTACCTCACCTGGGTTGAGTTCAGCACAAAGTGGATGAATTTCTTGCCAAAGGAAATTAATGTCATGGGTGGGACCTGAACCTACGACCCTTTGGTTGAAAGATGAGAGTCAGAACNTTTATGGTCTCCATTGCATTAGTAGATGGCAGGATAACATCATTTACAGGGGTTCAAAATAGCAGAAAAATGGGCTCGCCGCTTCGCGGTTCGTGCATTTTTGGACGATGCTCCGCATCGTCGTTGGCTCAAACCCCCCCTTGGAAAAAAGCTAGATCCGCCCCTGGGGGGAGTGAGAGTGAGTTATTAGTGTCCTATTTCCTGCTACAATTAATATAATAATAATAATATACAACATTTATATGGCGCTTAATACAAAGGGTTTCTAAGCACTCTGTCCATTATCACCCGTCTATAGCATGGTCATCATTTGGCGCTCACTCCATTCAAGGAATTTCTTCCCATCGGTACCAATTTACCTCACCTGGGTTGAGTGCAGCACAAAGTGGATGAATTTCTTGCCAAAGGAAATTAATGTCATGGGTGGGACCTGAACCTACGACCCTTTGGTTGAAAGATGAGAGTCAGAACCACTACACCACGATTCCTCAGCTTGGTTTTTGATTTGCAGGAATCATAGGTGGTACTTACCCTAAGGGTGCATGGAACTGATCAGACAAACCCAGTAGATAGAGCACAGTGTCTTCATTCAATCTCTTCTTCAGTGCTGCTTCACATACATGCTTCAACGTGTCTACCTACAATAGAATACATGATGTATTTGAAGTGCCTAGAAGCTACTTACCCTGAGTGTCGTTGCATGGAACTGATCAGACAAACCCAGTAGATAGAGCACAGTGTCTTCATTCAGTCTCTTCTTTAGTGCTTTAGAGTGTCTACCTAGAAATGGATTCATAAAATAAAGGTAACTCTGACTCACCCTGAGGGTCGTTGCATGGAACTGATCAGACAAACCCAGTAGATATAGCACAGTGTCTTCATTCAATCTCTTCTTCAGTGCTGCTTCACATACATGCTTCAGTGTGTCTACCTACAATGAGAGATGTAAAATACAATTAACTCTGACTAAGTTGAAAATATTGGAAACATAAGTCGGTTCAACTTGGAGGAATTTGCTTTAGAAGAGGTAAATAACATTGGTTTTAGAGGATTTGTTATGAACTATGACATTGAATTAGACAATTATTCAAATCAGGGAAGTTTGACTTGGGGAAAGTTGACTGTATATTCATTTTAACTGTCACATGAAGATCGATACCATAGCAACGTTCACGGCATGAATTCATCCACAGCGATCACAGGCCAGGTCTTGCATGCCCTACTGACTGGCCTCAGAGATTACTGTGCAGTAATATAAGAATGTTCCCTTTAGAAAAATGGCCATGCCCTTGAAGTAATAAAATTTAAAGGCTGTGTACCAATACCCAGCTACGATTAACTATAGTGTTGATCATTATTTCATCTGGATTCTATATTCAAATATACACCATTCACTTGCATTAGAGATATGATGTTGAGAAACTTTCATCCATGGCTGGGGGCTTATAACATTAGCTAAATTCAGATAATGGAAACTATGTGAAACTTGTAGAAAACAAATTCAATGTGTAACTTGATTTCTCATTTTTTCTACATACAACACAATCTCCATGTGATGTCAGCTGAATATTTACCTCATATCTATCGCTGAGTGACATCATATCAGCAATCTGATCCATATTCATCTCGGCTGTATTCATCTGGCCCGAATAGAGGAAGATCAGAAACTGCTTAAACAGTGCTGGGTCGGTGTCATGGACCTCAATTTTCCTGAGCAGGAATAAGAAGAAGGAAGCATAAATATATGTGACCAAACCACAACATTGATAGAATACATTGAGCAAAGAATGAATTTAAAGACATGACTTGGGTCTTCTTTAATTTTGGAGCAAAATTTNTATATGTGACCAAACCACAACATTGATAGAATACATTGAGCAAAGAATGAATTTAAAGACATGACTTGGGTCTTCTTTAATTTTGGAGCAAAATTTGTTCAAAATAGAAATAAGTGAAGAGATGATATTCTTACCCTATATAGTGATCCTAAGTTGGTGAGTCATAATGTATATCATTAACCCTTTTGCAGCTTTAATTGGCATCTTAAATGTGTTTAAAATACATAATCTACTTTGCAAGCAGTTTCTAAACAAGCCGCATAAAATTCTTCCTAACCTTAAAGCTGGGTAATTTATGAGCTAGCTAATAAGCTAATTCATGGGAAAAAACAGTTTTTAGCACTAAATCAGTAATTGAACATGCAACTAATACAATTTCTTCTTCAAAACTTTCCTTTTTGTACTTTGAGGTTCCACAAATTGAATTTGTCGTGCCCGTTCATCGCACTGACAAACATTTATTGGGTATTTAGCTTTGAATTAAATTGTTGTATCAACCCCTTAATCTGAACATCGGTCTTTGAGCTTGATTTTGGAAGATAGCTCTCAATACTTAAACCGCTGGCAAAAACTAACACCAAACGCGAAATATGCTCCGTTGGTAGGGTGTCGTTCTAAAAACTTACTTGTCTATAGATTCTCTCATACCACTGAGTAAAGCTCTTTTGAACCACACACATCTAGCGGCTATGACGGCACAATGAGCTCTGATTGGAGGGTGTCTCGTAACCTTTCTCTCCGTCTCCTGGGTGACGNGGGGGGGGGGGGGGGGTTCGAATGAATCTTCTTCAGAATCACATAATTTTGCGTCTCTATTCTGTAATTTATGACTGTTCGCAAATAATATTCAAATATTGAAAGTTCAATAAAGACAAATTTATAACCAATAACGGTTTCAAATCGAAAAATTAAAAGCTCCTCCTCGCATATTTTCTTACATTTATCACAATTTCCTAATTTTGCTTTCCTCTCAGTGTTTTCCCCCTATCTAAACTCGTAGTTATCATCACCATCGTGAAAAGAACATAACAAGCTTTTTAATGCTCAGTTACGAAAAAAATGTTTACATTATTACCGATTTACTCACTGTCCTCAAAATATTTCCCATATCTCTTGTGACATCGTTTTCCCAAATATGCATTAAAAATCATTACACATTTTTAGTTAATTTGCAGAGAACTTTGATCATCTTTTCAAGATCGTTTTTCTTCAAATGTTTTCCCAGTTCGATGAACATAAAACTATTTATCAAAATAAAAAGATCTGTAAAGATTTGAAAGACGAGTTCATTCGTCAACAATCAAATATGCTACGCATACAATTATCGCATTAAAAGAAGAGTCTACTGAACAAAAATTCTTTATCAGTTCTCATTAGCTGTCCGATTTTTCTCAAACCTTTTTTGTTCTGTGCATTTGATTTTTCTGCTCCTGTTGAAGACATTGATGTAGACTCTTCTTTTGACAATGCAAAAATTAACTTGTTGGTTTCACTCATTTGTGCAATTTGTTTCAAAGTTACGAGAAAAAAAACTGGGCGAGAACATTATTTTTTAAGTACCTTGTTTGGCATTGCTTTACTTACAATGAAGATTTCTTAATATTTATTTGTCTAGTATTTTATTCGGTTTAATTGTGGAAACCTCAAATCACTTCCGATATCACCGCCTTTTTTCCTTTCTCTGGCCTTAATTTCGGACTCTAGGAAAGTATATATAAGCCTCTACATCCCATTCTCTCTCTCCCATTCTCCATGAAGAGCTGGAGAGCTCATTTTAACGGATACAGTTCGATGCTGAGAAAAATTATCAGTCGGAGTTGGGATCAAACATATTTTGTAATTCTCTTCCCTGAACTCCCTGGCCCTCTCCACTCTAAAGATACATTAACAACGATAATCATAATGATACTAAACAAATACTGGAAATGATAATGGTAACGACATGAACTACAATAATCCAGATATCAATAATGCTATTTATAATATCTGCGGGAAATTGGGATCAGGGAATGTAGGTCTTGAAACAAAGACGATATCAAAATCATGACCGTTTTATGCTGAATACTTTTTATAGAGTGAGGGTAAACCTAACAATTCTCATTTTTGGAACACTCAAATGATTTCCACTCCTCAACTCTTTCTCATCTTTTTTTTTCTCCGATATTTAACTCTTCTGGCACAAAAGTTGATTCGCATACAGTTTACATGGTTGTGAGTAGATTATAAATAACATAAAAAGCAGCGTTGTACCGTTACAGAATTCTGATTTCTACCGTAATGTTCATCAGGATATGGTCATCAGGATATGCAACAAGGCACTGATGGAAAACGGCACGCCTGAGCAATGGTCTCAGTCCAACATCATACCCGTTCCTAAGAAAGGTAACCTCTCTAATACTGACAATTACAGAGGCATCAGTCTTACGTGCATCACTGCAAAGCTATTTAATCGCATGATACTNTCATTTCCCAAACATACGACTAGAAACACCGTTTGCCTAGCACAGACTCCACTGTCGGTCTTTAAGAGTAACAGTTGGTTGGCCTTTGTTGTGACATTTAAAATTAAAATATGCCTGATTATTTGACAGAATCATCTCCCAACTACGTGCATATATATTTTCACGCATGTAAAGTAATTTATGAATACAGCCGCTTGTTTCACATCAGTTTCAATTCCTTCATCATGACCATTACTGATCTATACCTCGAAAATATATGATATTCATTTCGCTCTTATTTTCAACTGGAGACAGTGACATTGTTAAAATTTGATAAAAATTATGATTTCTGACCTGTGATTGTGATGACTTCAAAGCACATGTCAGTGCCTTGACCAGACTCCAATAGCTCTCCCATAGCTTTAGCAAGCTTACTTTCCGATGCACTTGGAGGAACGCAGAGAGATTCCATCACCATTGGCTATAGATATAAACAAATCAAAACACTTGATTAATAATGTACCAAATGATCAAGAAGGAGTGGGAGAAAGAAGGAGGTTATCATGCGAAAATGAATAAAAAATATTCCCACAGTTGAGATTTCCACACATTCTACCGTACCTTGTTCTCTTGCTGGAATGGCCATGAAAGACCTTTTCAATGATTGAGTAAAAGTAAAATGTCCTTGAAATCCCTAATGATTCTCCAAATTCTTCCATTTCTTTATTAGGAGCTGTTCGATGGAGTTCTTTCACATCATTTGTGAAGGAGTTATTGTTTTCTGTCAGCAATACCGTATTTACATCATAATCAATAATAATAATAATAATAATATTTCGGATTTATATAGCGCCTTTTCGGTCAGTATTGTTAACTCAATGGTAAAAGTACAATATGAAATATCCCACAACAGATTTTTTAATTAGATATTAAAGAAAAACTTGTGAAATGCTAAACATTGTCAAGCCTAAAGACATTAATATAACAGGCAACGAATGGTCACAGTGGCCTATCCCGACTATCAAGGCAAATATGTTTTTTTTAGAGATGTATTAATCTATCATTGTTCATGTTGAAATTTTACGTAGAAACAGACAGTGTATTATTAAACCCTAACTTATATTTTTCTGGGGCCATGATGCCCCCTCTCAAGTTAGGATTTTAAAAAATGAACATGTTGATCAAAATTTCAATTTGAATTGTACATCACTCTATTGTTGAGATAGAAAAACTCTTTCAAGATGTGAGTAAAGCACTTATGATCAATTAATCAAAAGAGAAAAGTTAGAGAATTAGCCTCTGTTACCCGTTTGACTGGATGAGATGGTGCACTCTGCTCGCTCGTCTCTGCAGCTTCTACATCTGCTTGCCCAGGCGTTGGAACATATGAAGTGATGGTCGCTAACGACGCAGCCTCATCCTGATCGGTAGGAATGGAATCTAGCAGACCAACTTGAAGCATGGCGTCCGTGTAATCTTCACGCCCAACCAGCTTGTTTAGACGGACGATAAGGGGCTGGAATGTTGCACGATGAGCGATGATCTTATCTACGGACCACATCTGGGAATGCAACAATATTGCATGATTATTATAAAAACTATCAGTTCTATTGAATTAAAACGCTTCAGACAAACAAAAGTGGATACAAAACATATTCCTGTTCAAAAGAATTCGAAAAACAAGATGACCGTACAAGATTGAAATCTATGCCTTTGCCATCAAGTAATCTGATAAATATTACCCCTCATACCATGCCATCCGAAATAAAAAACATTTTGGGTAATTCTTACAATTTTTTCCCATGTGACCTTGGAACTTGGACCCCCGAACCCAAATCTCATCAATCCATCCTCACTCGCTTCATAATTGAGCACTGTTTGAAAAAAAAAGGTTGCTGAGGCATAAAAGATGAACATATGAACTGATTTTCTTTTCATTTGTACGTTAAGAGTGTTGATGGATGACTCCTGTATATGAAGACATGGACGAAATGCATAGACTTTACTGTAGCTCAATAATGACTCAAATAAAAAGGTGAACATGGTGATTCCCATCTGTAACCACCACATCGAAGACTGAATCTGACAATACTAAACATGTGCGATTTCTATGCAATTTTCCTTTGTAATTTTGTTCAATTTATGTTTACTAGAAGTTATTCACATCCATTTTTTGTTATGTTGCATGTTGTTGCGCCTTGAGCACATTATTCATGTGGAATCTGGCGCATTAAAAGTACCCCTATTATTGTTGAAATGGAAATAGAATCAATCAATCAACTAATTAATAGGTTGATAGAAGACAACTTACAACTTTTGAGCAGCCAAACTTGAAATTGTACCTCCATTCCCGATCTGTTCCGTCTGCTACATTACCATCTAATTCCTCTAGCTTCTGAAGTATCATGGGGAACTAAACAACAATAAAAAAAAAATACAAAATGATATCTAATTTATGTCGTTTGATAGGTCAACATTTTTCACTTTTAATACACTTCCACTTGCAATGAAACATAGTTTTACATGGATTTATATAGATAGCCATATACTGTTAATTTTGTTAGTAGTATGCTTATCACACTTAACAACCTTTTTGATATATTCTTTATTTTGTTATCATTTATGACTTTGTGTATGATTGAATTTTCGAGAAAAAAAATGAAAATAATCAAATTGGATTGAAGTAAATTGAACATGCATAACATAAATAGTTCATTTCATTCTGTCAGTAATGGCAAAATCAGAAACAGACATACATGTATGAATTGAGTCTGGATTATAATAACAGATTAATATTTTTTTTTACAGTATTGATGCATTTTTTGCTGAACACTTCTTCAATTATGCCCAATTAAAAAACTGTGTGTCCATTGTTTACTCCCTCAACGGTATGTTGGCTCAATTATTAATAAGGGATTAAAAATGTGAAATGTTGCAACCCTGTTTGGCGTTCAACAAGAAAGGGATATGGTGCTGCTCATCGGCTGCTGACCCACGATAAAAATGAGCAAAAACAATTTCAGCTACGATTTAACAGAATTTGAAACTGGCATGATCAGAACATTCATATTTTTTTATTCATCATTTTTCAGATGCTTGCTTGCTGTGTTAGCACTGTGCTTGACCTACAGGTAATAATTCCCATGGCATCCCATTGCAGTTTGCTATGCGCTTTAGCATGATTGCTACATAAAAGAAGTTTTGTATAGCAACTTTTTCAGATTGAAAGGTACAGCAAATTGTTGAAGATTTTTCCGGTGTCTCTAATTCTGCTAATCAAATATGAAAAAGTGAAATTATTCCCTGTCCTAGGGTAACAATGATACAATAGTGTCTTGACCACTCTGCACAGTAAATACATTACCTGTTTACATACTGTATAAGCCAATATTTTAGCATACAGATATTTTCGCAATTTTGGACCAGATTGATACAAAGCGTGGTGTTATTTTTATGTTTTTGACAGTTTTTGTACACAAATGAATGTGCATCATATAGAGTGGAAATTTTCACAAGGCCAAAACCGCAAAATTGGCGATATAAAACCACAGCAAAAATTTCATCTTATACAATCTATCTTTTCTTTTGACTCACCCCTTCAGTGACAAGCTCAATATTCTTGTTGATTGAGAAGATCTTATCGGCTTCTGATAAGCAAGTAAAGCCTTCTTGGCGCCATAGCATGCTCTGGAGAAGTTCACACATTCGTTCATGGGCCTGCTTTAACTGCCCCATCTCTTTCTTATACATTGCCTAAATAGACACAAAGCAGAAAAACAGCATGTAAGTGAAGCTTTAAATAGATATGACTTCTTATAATAATCCATTTGATTTAAACAAACCTGCTGTCTAAATACCTATTCAGAGGCGCGGAGGGATAGAGGAGAATAGAAGCTAATTTATTCAAAGTAGGATGTGAAAAGGTATGTCTTCTGACCACGTTTGAATGATTACAAGGAGCTAGCATTATTTATTTTATAAGGGAATGCATTTCACAGATAATACTCCAATAAATACAATGGGTTAGGAAAAAGTTATTTGTGTGAATTCTGTATAGCCACTTCCGATTAGGTGGAATTCTAGATGAGCCAACTAAAAATCAGTTCCACTATCCTTTATCGATTCGTGAGGCAATAATAAGATTGATGAATATTTCTGAAGGCAGAATACATTAATACCATGATATGTCACATCTATCAC
The DNA here is from genome assembly GCA_036244855.1 of Temnopleurus reevesii. Lineage (NCBI taxonomy): Eukaryota > Metazoa > Echinodermata > Echinoidea > Temnopleuroida > Temnopleuridae > Temnopleurus > Temnopleurus reevesii. Next base: position 18,144 of record BQKZ01006318.1, on the reverse strand, counting down.
CATGGAGAACATTTAATTGGTATTGCCTGTTCTTGACTCTCCTACACAAGAAACCATGCTCTGGGTGCATTATGACATACCTGTCTAATTGTACAACATCTTTACCTTATTTTTCCATTTTCATAATTTACCCCATAGACAGGTGGATGCATGGGGAATTTTTCATGCTCTGAATAATTACTGACATCTATTGCGCAAATTACCTCTCATTAATATAAAATAGACATAGAAGACAAACTTGGGTTGGCATCCCAGGAATTTATATTATTTGGGGTCTGATATTCTGGTGTCTGATAGTCTGAGGTTCTGTTTGCTGGGGTTGCGACAGTCTCAATGTTCTATGGTCCAGTCTGATCTACAATATTAAACCCCTGACTTTCAGGTATTCTGTATTGAAACTGAAATATCCATACACTGTATAAGCCACTATTTTCGTGTGCAGACATTTTTGCATTTTGAGTCCAATTTGACATTATAGCATGTTGTTATTTTTGCATTTTTTACAGTGCTTGTATGCATATAAATGCGCATCACACTGAGTGCATATTTTCTTAAGGCAAGGACCACGAAATTCACAAAAATAAAAACACCGCAAAAATTTCAGCACATAGAGTAATCCACGCAATGCAAAATATGTGGGGTGTACAATGTATAATCAATACAATATATTGGTACATCTTTAAAGTCAAACCTTCTGCATGACACAAATATGAACCATATCATTTTTGGCATTGACTTAATTACACTGTTGGCTATAATTTTATGAGTTTTAACTAACACGAGCCGTGGTTTCATTTGTTTTAACTTACATGAACTACAATCTTTTTGAGGTAATCCTTTGTGGACAGTCTCTTGTTCTCTTTGGGCCTCAAATGTCTGAGTATCATCTCCAGTGCGTCTTTACATTGTTCTACCATCTCAGTTGAGATATCAAGACTTGTGTCCATCTGTGTGATGAAAGAAACGAGAGAGAGAGAGAGAGAGAGAGAGAAAGATTAATGTGACAGATAGCATTGTTCTACCATCTCCACAGAGATATCAAGACTTGTGTCCATCTACGTGATGAAAGGAAAAAGAGAGAGAGAAAAATTATAAATGTGGCACATTACTCTATTATCTCACTTGAGATATCACAAGATTTATCTATTCATGTAAAAATCAGTACTATGTTCTAAGCAGACATGATTTCATAACAAGATTTATGTATAAAAACAGATCAACACAGCAGTAAAAGATAGACAAAATCAAAGTTACATGGTATTGTTTTCTATCAATATCTACTTGAAATCAATAGGGGCGCTCTTGTTCTGAGTCTACCAGGAAGTTAGCATGCCAAAACAAGCCAATGCTTTTGTTGCCGTCCCATTATGCATTCTGGGATGGCAATTGCTTACAAGATGGAAATAACTGAATGCCTTATCACTATTAATATCATAAAATGGATTTGAATGATAAAATTACATGTCATTTTGAAGGAGAATCCATGAAGCATGAAGAGCAACCCACAGCAACCATTCAAATGGCTTGCAAGAATAAAACTAGGACAGATGAACAAACCAATAGACAGACAGATATCAATTGAATGATTTTTGTGTTGGGTGGATAAATAATTAAATAGACATGTCCTACAAACATTTGATATCATCTTCATATTGGTAACACATACAAAATATACTGCATAAGCCAATATTCTTTGTGAACAGATATTTTCGTGATTTTGGACAAGTTCAAAGAATTGGTGTGTTGTTAATATTTACTTGTGTTTGACACAGAATGTGCATCATACAGAGTGGAAATTGTCGCGAGGCCAAGACTGCGAAATTTGCGAAAATAAAATCATCCCGAAATTCAGTTCATATACTTATTGAATGATCTTGAACTTACCATTGGTACAAGATACCGAGCTAGATCATCGCTCTGCTTGGGGGTTACATCTTGACTGAGTTGCTCTTTGAATACCTCATAGAACTTATACAGCTGCTTCACAAAGATGGGTAACCTGCAGAGACAAATAGAGTCCTTTACAAATCAGTTATTGAATTTGTTTTCTAATGTTGCCTCTAGATTGGGATAGATTTTGGGGGTTAACCTGTGATAGGTCAATGACCTTTTTTAACCCCCACATCCTCCACACTTCACTCCTTTTCACCAATCTATGGTATGGGGGTGTTGTTTAAAAGTTGCAATTGATTGCAAATTGCAGTTGATCGGAAAGTGCCAATCAAAATCATTGTTTCATGAGCGTCTTGTTATGCGCGAATGGAAATGCGTGTTACAATTTGGAACTGATTTTCGATCAACTGCAACTTTTGAACAACACCCCCTATGTCATGTATCTTTTGTTGTCTTATTAATGATGTGCTATTGGTTTGTCATTTTATGTATTTTTCAAGAAATGTGAAATGAAATTGAATAGAATTGAATTGAATTAATCAATGAAACCCTTAATTATTAGTCAAACTAGAAGTATTTGAAGGTTATTAATATCAATGCCTCCATAATTGATTTTTAGCATGTGATACCATGAGAGCAATAGACAATGAGTAAAAACCAAGTTTGACCTTCACTGCTTGAATCCTTCATTTTTTATGAAAATGAGTGGTTATGACAACAACATTTTTTTAAATGTACTGACACATCAGTGACATGCATTATGATGATATTCTATATGTGGAAGGATTTTTTTCCTTGGAATGCCTGACTGGCTTGCTGGGCAGTTATAGTTAGGGTAATAATATGGTACCTAGTATCACGCACAGTAAAATATATGCATACAGTCATTGCACTATATAAATGGACCTATTATCATTACCATCATTATCATTATATGCATAAAAATTGATCAACCTTTGACCCTGCCTTCTCAGGGATTAGATGTGCACATCTAATCCCTGAGAAGGCAGGGTCAAAGGTTGATCAAATTTTATGCCTAGTCTTTTCAATGTGCTAAAGATCTTAGATTTGCACAATGGAAACATTATTATGCAGGAACAATATCATGTCAGTTGACCAGGTTGTACCGCTCTTACAATCACATCAATTAAACTAAATTACGAAAGAAAGTAAATGAAAGAATAATCTCACCTAGTCTTGATATACTTCATGACTTCATGTCTCTCTTGTTTCGTCATCTCACCCTTCCTCTTATTGAATAGATCACATATCATTAGGATCTTTGACGCAGCTAATAACACAAATTGAACAAAAGATCCTAAATGATCACAAGTGAGTTTTCTTCAAAGGATAAAAATATTATAGCAGTGAGTGCCTTAATTGAAACACCCTGTTGGAATACTCCTTAGGGAGTGGAAAATGAGCTTATGTTGTATGCTTGCATGCCTCTTATGAATCCAATAACCCGGGATAAGAATAGATGTATGTTATTGTAGGACCTAGGATATATAAGATGCATTATTAAACTAAACCTTTTAACATGATGACATCATAATGCTCATATAGGGTATAAATGCCAAATGATATTATCTTTACAGCTCAGACTTTACAGGATAAAGAAAAGAGATTTTGCTGTCAATGGACTAAATTACATTACATTGGATTACATGAGAAAACATATGGTAAAAAAAAAACGGGATGAGGCCTTCACATACCAGTGTGTTCTAATTCCTTCTCATTCTTAAATCACCTGAAATATTGGTAGACTCGTTTGTAAGTGATTTGCACATGCATGCACAATGAAGATCAATATCAATGAAGGATGTTTATGAATGCTCTCCTTCTTTCAAAGAACTGGTCGTGCATGGAATGTACTTGTTCCTCCGTCTTATTTTTCCCTATCGGTTGAGTGTGTACGAAATACACTCTAGCATACTATCCACCTCAACAAGAAGGGTGTCGACATCGCCCTGGTAACTAAGGTTCAGAAAGAATGTATGTGAGAAGAAAGAAGAACATACCAACAGCTCCCTCCTTCATGGATTGTCTGATAGCGTAGGCTAACTTGGGAGGTTCAAGCATAAAAGATTCCTGTCGTATGGAGCCCTCTGTTGTTGTGGTTTTGCCACTGAAGAGTTGTATCAGCCGATCTCCACAAGCATGGATTTCATTGACATAGTTGATGATTTCTGAAGAAAATAGACACATACAGACATGTATCCGATGATGCAGTACAGGCATGGCATGAATATGAGAATACATGCTTTCTGCTTCCAAGTCCTTACTAAATCATTTCGAGATCACTATGTTGCCCAAAATTTTCAGAGCACGCCGCTAGCATAATTTTTACTTTGAAATGTCCTGCAACTTTTGAGACTATTTACACCAAAATTAGAATTGGTTCTGGTTTGGAATCTCTGCTTCATTCAATTCAATTCAATTCAATTCAATTTTATTTACATCTCTTTAAAAACACATAAAATAACAAATTAAAAGCACAAAATAATACAAGACAAAATAGAATTATGAAAAAAAGTGAAGTGTGGAGGATGTGGGGGATTAACAAAGGCCATTGGCCTGTCAAAGGTTAATCCCCAAATTTACCACACTTCATTCACCTTGTTAACCCTTTGAATCGTAAAAGGCCAGCATTTAGACAAGAAGCTATGTGCTTCTGTAGGTAATATGGTCAGTTTGTTTACATCCTATATTGGTCAAACTCTGTCAGAGAATTGTACTGAAGGAGACAGGCCACTCTGAAGCATTTTAGAAAAACACATTGAAAGTGGCAAGCTGACTGAAATAGTTTAAGAGGGTCTTTCATAAAGCTTGTCGCAGCGCGGATTAGTATACACAGTATAAATCCAATGAAATCTTTGTATTTAACAGAATGAAAAGCACCATCTCTGACAGTTGCTATAGTAACTGTTAGAAAGTGACTGCTTGCTACTGTGAAAAACTTCATGAAACGCTCTTCCGGCCCAAAAGTCGGGGTAGAACTTACGGTTCTTGACTGCTGAATTATGAAGGTAAAGTTGGCACAAATTGGCTAGTCTCTCAAAGCCAGGAAGCTTGCCTGCGACCTCCAAGACCTTCCTTACACCATCTTCATCTATGGTGTCTGGTAGGCACTCAGTGTAAAGGAAATGAATGATAACAGAGAGGACGGCCTCAGGGGTGCCAGTGAGAGGGGCTGGGTTCTGATCCCATGCTAACTGAGGGCATGTCACCTTCAAGATTGTCTTGTGTACAGCAAACTAAACAAGAAATGGAAGCAAAGATGGGTGTTCTGTGAGGGAATCTAAACAGATACATGTACAGTATAAGACAACACTAATTGTAAATGTATTTGTAGAATGATTTTTTAATGAACCTGGTTGTTTGTATGCAGAGCACAATTGTTTAGAGGATGATATAATGCAAACATACAACACATATAATACATACATTCGTTCCAAGAATAATAAAATCATACCACTCAGTGACTACTGGGAGTTCTTGGACTAAAAGATGAATCATATCTCTGATTAGGACAATGGAATTTGTGAGACATTATTTTGAGTAATTGAGCACTATGAGCGCCCAGCTGAGGCGGAGTACGGGCAATATACAAGAGGCCATCATCATCATATGTCTATACATGAATGAAAATGACCTAAATACACATGTACATATTTTACTGGAACAAATTGCAAATTAGAAACTGATTTTCCCATTCCGTTTCACATCACTATTCTGATCTCCAAATAAGACTAAGAATTGATGTCTGCATTATAACAATGAGAGAAGAAAGAAAAAAGTGCAGAAGGCAGTGATTCAGTGAGAGACTGAAAGAGAAAAAAAACGCAGAAAGGTAGAACGAGAGACCGATATAGTGAATGAGCAAATGAGAACGAGGAAAATTATAGAGATCAATATAAGGGATTGTATTATTGAATTACTTACAATTTTTCCTGTGTCAGCCTTGATATTCAGATCGGTGAAAAGACCGTCTTTGAAAGCTGGCAGAAGACTATACGGCTCCAAGATGGCTTGCTCAATCTTATACACCTGATATACATAGGAGAACAACAGATAGATGAGTTATATTATAAGAGAGTTTTATCAGAATGATGAAATTAAATTTGTTTCAATTTATTTATTCATTCTGTTTCCTTTACGAACATAAACAATCATAAAATCACAAAACATATGAAGTTCTCAAACCTTATCCAAAAATGGTAACATTTTACAATTTGTGGACAAAGTTGTGACATCCCCATACAAAAAAATCTGGATTTGGAAAATCCAGGCACCTACCACAATCGGGAACCAGCATCAATTGTCAGACCCTCAATCGCAAAATCATTTTTGGATGTGATTACAGTACTTGATATATTCAAAATGAAGTGGGATCATTGCAAGGCTGATGATAAAGGGTTTTTGAAATTTGTATGTTGCTTTATAATTATGCATTTAATTAACCCCAAATGACTTTATCTGAAATGATCTTGATTACTTGTCAATGAGGTAGAAGCAAATTCTCAATTCTTCTCCCTCACCCAACCTGCCTCTCTATTTCTCTTCCTCCCTGACCTCCCACTGTCTGTGCTGTATCCTTAAAATCCACCTATTCCGACAACAACGCCTCGAACATCTCCCCTAACCAGATGTCATGTTCTACCACCCGACAAGCCCACCGCTCGACGCCGTCGATCTCCGCACATCAGAGGAAGGAAAACCACAAGTAAAAGTACAAGTACAAGGTTCCAAAGTTATTGCACCAACAAGTTTTAGAGGGATGCACGCCAGCACACATGCCAGGTCAACCCGAAAACATTGACCGAAGGCACCAATTCATGGTGCTAGAGGAATACTAAATTGCAATAAACATCCATCCACCATTGCTCAAGGCTGTAAAGAATAGCTTATAGTTTACTTACCTTTTCGCAATGAAAGATGAAGTCATTTTCGTACTTGAGTTGTAGCGTGTTGATGCTCTTTTGCGAAGCCTAAAAATGTAGACATAAATCATTATTAAAACAGATGTTACATCTCAAGAAATCTGTGATATGAACATCAAAAGAGCACACTAATAATGCTCCAAAAATGCATACATAAATCATTAAACAGATGTGAAACATTATTTTTCGATACATAATCTGAAGAAATCTGTGATATTAAATGAGAGCACACTAATGATACTCTGGGGCCAATTGCATGAAATGGTCTTAGCTATACTCTTCTTGCTAAGATGTCTCAAATTATTGTGCCATCCTCTTAGCATAAAACCAAATGTTGATAATCCTATGTTATGAGGGTGACACAAAAAGATAAGACAACTTAACAAGAATAAAATAGCCAAGACCATTTCATGCAAGTGGCCCCAGGTATCTACTCTGTCCACCATAAAGGAATATATTCTGTTTACTCAAGGATTTTTAACTATCATTATATTACATGTTACAAATAACATTGAGAATCAGGGTGCTTCGCATTCGTCTCAGCAATAAACACTCAGTCTCCCACAGCCACCAAAGCAAATTTCAGATAAAACATTTTTTCATAATTATAATAACAACAATAATACATGGATCTTATATAGCACTTATATATGTGTATGATCTTATATCATCAAATCAAAATCAAGGATTTGAATCGCTTAGTCAGTACTGACTAATTTATTCCTGTGACACTAATGGGGTGTTGCTCATAATCAACTGCAAATCAACTGCAACTTTGCAAATTGTAACGCGCATTTTCATTCGCGCAACGTATGCGCATTTAACAATACGCGCATGAAACAATGATTTTGATTGGCACGTTCCGATCAACTGCAACTTGCGATCAATTGCAACTTTTGAGCAACACCCCCTATGACTAATTTATTGCTGTGACACTAAAGCTTCATGAAACAGCCTCCTGATTCTCCAAGAATTACGATGTCAACATACAAGTATCAAATTGTAGCATACTTGTATTATGCTAAGTATCAAAAAACCAAAGACATAAAGAAGGGTTCTCACTACACATACTTACAAGAGAAAAACAATTCCCTGAGAATTTTAAAATTTCCAGGATAAATATGTCAACCTAATTCACTCATTTCAACCTAGGGTAAAATTGATAAATCCTCAACTACTACATGGTTCCAATTTTTTAGGAGAATAAACAAATCTAAAAATTCCCTGTCTTTTCCCTCACTTGTAAAATTGGAACTCATTCTAGGTTTTCCAAATAAAGCATTTAAGGTAGAATACTTCTTTTGCAGCCTAAAATTTGACTTTCCAAGATTGTTGTGTTATGTTGAAGAGTACTAAATGTTAGAACTTATCACCAATCAATTAAGCACA
>BQKZ01006317.1:0-11150 GCA_036244855.1 Temnopleurus reevesii | reverse complement strand
TTATGTTAAACTGTCAGTTTGATTTTGTATGTTTAAATTTGTATTCTGATGAATTTGTATTTTTTTGTTTCAATAAATGCAGAAAGTTCTGCTAAAAAAAAAAAAAAAGTATTCTCACCCCTTGGCCAAGTCGGTGAATCGATTTTGGTTAAATGTTTCCATCGTCATGCAGACGTGCTTTACTTCGCTTACCGGCTGACACATTCTGAAGCTGAAATAGTTCTTGGTTCTTTTGGGATACTCTTGTGTAAATTGATAAGGATTTCAAGGTCCTCTTTATTTTGTTTATTTGTTTATTTATAAGTTTTATTTCCGTAGGGTAATTTCATCAATGATTGAAACACGTTTGTCCTTGGAGGCCCTACACTAGAAATAAATAGAAACATCAAGCCCTTGTGTATCAAATTATTCAGCATTGTTCTCACGCTTGAATCAAATCATGATGATCGCGCTGCATGTTTTAGGTGAGAAATAGTGCAATAGTTTACATGATTGCCCTGTTTAAAACTGGTTGATATCCTGATATATATAAAAAAAAATAATGGATGGCCATGATTGCACAAAGTCTCGTAAACATAGATAATCCTTTAAAATTTGGATTTTAGTATTTAACTCCAAGAAGCCTCATGACATATAAAACTCTTGACCTGATGATATATTTTGTAAGATTGCATTGTCAAGTATTCATTATTTTTTGTTCTATATCATTTACAACTTACATAACCAGTTTGAAGTTCTTTAGTATTCAAATATCATTGGAATTGATCCCATGTCACTCTGATCCTTCATTGATTTCATGGTGATAAAATGACAAGTATTCACACCCTTTGGCCAAGTCGGTGAATTGATTTTGGTTAAATGTTTCCATCATCATGCAGACGTGCTTTACTTCGCTTACCGGCTGACACATTCTGAAGCTGAAATAGTTCTTGGTTCTTTTGGGATACTCTTGTTGTGTAAATTGATAAAGAATTCAAGGTTTTTCTTTATTTTGTTTATTAAGTTATAAGTTTTATTTCCGTAGGGTAACTCAGTCAGTGATTGAAACACGGTTGTCCTTGAAGGCCCTACAACAAAAATTAAAAATAGAAGCATCAAACCCTTGTGTATCAAATTATTAAGTGTTTTTCTCAAGTATTCATTATTTTTGTTCTATTTTGTTAACAACTTACATAACCAGTTTGAAGTTCTGTAGTATCTAAAAATGATTGAAATTGATCTCATGTCGGTCTGATATCGTTCATCGAATTCAGGGTGATAAAATGACAGGTATTCTCACCCCTTGGCCAAGTCGGTGAATTGATTTTGGTTAAATGTTTCCATCGTCATGCAGATGTGATTCGCTTACTGACACATTATAAAGCAGAAATGGTTTAATGGTCTATTGGGACAACAGTACAATATTGTTGTGGGTTGCGTAAATTGATTAACAATTCAAGGCCTCTGTATATAGAAACCATGTGTGTGTTTATGAAATTGTTCGGTTTAATTCACAAGTTTACATTGAATTGAATAGCTCTATGTCATTGCAGGGCACACTGGTAGAGCAGTTTGTTTTTATATTACTAGCAGATCTACCCGCTTGTGTATATAGTTCTGCCTTCCTATACTTTGGGGGAAAAAGAGTGATGAGCATGACATGAATCAATCTAGATCTACTCAATATTTAAATTTAAGCAAGGTGAAAAATTATTTGTGCCATCCCCCTCCCCCCTCCCCCCGTCATCATACTTAACGCCCATCGCAGCATCGCTCTCCTCAAACATGCTTTTGTATGAAATGAACGCGAACTCACACACCGCAGACAATATCACAGATCGCTCCACCCATTCCGGGCGGATGCTACCCCCGTGCGAAAGCACTTAGCACACCATAGAACATGTAGAAGTTTAGAGCGGTCACAACCGTGCATGCACCTCTTGTTATTTCGCTGATGTCTGGATTTACGAATTGCGTACACCTAGGTTATTTTGATGAGGGCGCAGCGAATGAAAGTTACGAATTGTGAGATATGAAATCATAATTGATCATCGACAGTGATTGTTAATAGTCTAAGGTTTCTTTCTATTATCTAAAACGGGGGTAAGAAAAATTTGGAGACGATTGGTGTAATAGGTTGAGAGAAATACGCAGCCAAACAAACAAACAAACAACCAAACATCAAACAAATTTACACACAAGATTAGGCGAATTATATAGTAGGATTATTCAAAGGAATATACACTGTTAGCAGTCTATGTTTAAGCCCCAGTCACATAGAAACCCTGATTCGACACAACTCTTTGACTTGGATTCAACTGGATGAATAGTGACAACGATTCATGTTGAATCGGGGCAATATGTGACTGGTGCTTTAGCAAGTCCATGACACATGCCTTTCTTCACTTCAACTTGTACCTGGTAAAAAGTTAGTCTGCCAGAACAGACCCTTGGGTTTCGTTGTGCGCATACACAGAGAGTGATACAGGGTATCCATCGTGTGTCTCATTGTGTGTCTGCATGCCCTCCCCAAGGTAGAGCAATGCTGTATGTGTGTGATGTAGTCACACAATATGCACACCCTGTATCATGATCTGCGCATGCACACACTGAAAGTCTAGGGTATGTGCTTGCAAACTAGTAAAAAGTTAAAGCGATGTTTATGTTTGGTTGTCACTTTATTAAGAGCGCTGTCATGTAACTGACCTTTAAGTGAAAGTGGATGGATATAGTGCAGTGCAAGAAAGACATTCTTAGCATTGAGCGTTTAAGATGCAGTAGACTGCTGGAATGCTTTCCAGAGAGTGGAAAATGTGAATTCATTGTAAGTTTTCATGCCTGAATCTAATAAACCAGGGCAATATTAAGGATCCGATTGGAGAACAGTTTGTAAAGCTGATATAGCTACCCGGGTAAATAATTTGCATTCTTGATATTATATGTTATAGAAAGGAAAAACCGATTGTTTGCCTTGCCTGACTCCAACTTGTACCTGGTAAAAAGTTCAAGCGATGTTTATGTTTAGTTGTCACTTTATTAAGAGCGCTGTCATGTAATTGACCTTTAAGTGCAGGTGGATTGATGGCGCGCAAGAAGGATGTCTTTGAAGGGTTAAGTGCAAGAAGGAGGTCCCTAGCTAGGTGCTCCTAATTGGCAGTTGGTCCATTAGATACATACCCTGTATAAACATTCAACCACGTCACATCATGTTGACTTCTCAAAATTTAATTCTTCTTTGTGTTCTTTACTGTTTGTTCCTTTTCATATCCCATTCTTATTTATTGTAAATGTATTGATAGCATGTGATTGTATTATCATTTTTCTTATTTAGTTCAATGAAAACATAACAATTTCTATGACATTCTGGAGAAGAATTATTTCACAGCAAAGTTTAATCGCTACTCTGCCCTGAAATGGGAAAATCTTTTATTTTCGATTTTCGAATATTTCAGAGCGTTACCAAATTGACAATTTTCCATTGCCAGAAATATGAAATAAAATGAACTGAACTGAACTGGATATGTTACAGAGGTAAAAGTTGTGAGCTTTCAGGGAATACAAATCTTTAATTGTTTATTTTGTTGCTAGTCGATGGATTTGTTGTTTCAATTTTAGTGTTTACTCTACATTAATTTCGACTATTGACATCAAAATGTCACTTACACATGGCTATAGTTTTAGACCCACAATCTCAAATAAGAAAATTTCCTGATGTGCGAGAAAAAGCCTGTACACAAACCATATTGATATCGTATTGAATGGTAGGTTAGAATTGCGCAAGAACGTTAATAACATGTTTTTCTGTAGTTTTCTGTAGTTTTCTGCAACTTGAGGGGTTTCTATTTTCATTAACATGTTATGTTAAACCATACAAAATGAGATATGTTTTTCATATTTTGCATACTTTTTGCAATTCCACAAACATGTAATCTGAAACCATGGAAAAATGCATCTGAACATTAATTATCGACACGATATAAACTATTTCCACAAAATAAGGTGGGTCATGAACAATAGAGCCGTACGCCGTGTGATTTGAACTGTTCGGACACAACACTAAGAGGCTGGTTCGTATTTGAATAGCATTGCAACGGAGCATTGAATTGGCGTTCGACTTAACTTAATTTTTCAGGAATAGATTAAATCTCGTTTAACCTAAAGGATAAGATGAACCGTGAGAAACTGCATACCCATAGAATATATTCATTCAGTTAACACATCTTAATATGTCGTTTATTCATCACGTTTTGGCATAAACTGAATCGTGTCAGAACAACGAGTGTATGAACATCACTAGACAAACAGACACTTCATCGATATCAACCCTTCAACGACTTCAATGATTAGCAGATCCTATCAGCTATAATTGTATTATAAACACCCTTGGGGGTGTTGCTCAAAAGTTGCAATTGATCACAAGTTGCAGTTGGTCGGAACGCGCCAATCAAAATCATTGTTTTATGCGCATCTTGTTAAATGCGCATACCGCGCGCGAATGAAAATGTGTGTTACAATTTTCAAAGTTGCAGTTGATTTGCAGTTGATTTTGAACAACACCCCATCGGTTAGATAAGTGATGGATGCTGACATGATTGAGATGTTTGGATGTTGATACAGGTTATGTCCCAGATAGACTGACTGCCAATCAGACAGACCTAATGAAATAGCCTTTGAAGGCGCCGTGGTGTAATGGTCATGACTCTCGCCTTTCAACCAGAGGGTCGTAGGTTCGAGTCCCACCCAGGGCGTTAGTTTCCTTCAGCAAGAAATTCATCCACATTGTGCTGCACTCAAACCAGGTGAAGTGAATGGGTACCTGGTAGGAATATTTATTCCTTGAAACGCCAAGTGCGCTGCATTGTGGCTGCCGGGCTAAAGCCAGAGTAATAATGCTGCACAAGGTGAATATCACAATATCTAGCTTTTAGATCTTCTCTGATTGTTGAAATTAGCTGTTGAGTAGATTATGATAATAATAATGAGTCTGTATTTATATAGCGCTTAATCAAATTTTCTAAAAGCGCTCTACAAAGTTCTCTTAACATTATGAGAAATTGTTTTTGTAATGTTTCAATTTGTGACTCCCCTGAAAATCTGAACAAAGCTGTTTCTTTCCGTTGCCTCAAATAATTCTCCCCAGTATCTAGCTTTCACTCCCCAGCTTCTCAAATTAAATGTAAAACTAGATTTTGTGATTTTTTTTTTAAATGAATTTTTGAATTTGTGACTCCTGGAAATCAAAACAAAGCTGTTTCTTTCAGTTGCCTTAAATAATTTCCCACAGTTTTTAGCTTTCTTCTCTAGCTCCTCAAATTAATTGTAAAAGATCTCTGATTTTTTATTTTTTTTTAATTTGTTGCTCTCCTATATGATTCGAAACAGAGCTGTATATTTCCATTGTTTTAAAACATTCTCCATAATTTCTAGCTTTACTTCTGTGTCTCCTCAAAGTAGAGAAGATTTTGTGAAAAAAATTATATTTGTGACTCCTGAAAACCAAAACAAAGCTGCTTCTTTCTGTTGCCTTTAATAATTCTCCCAATATCTCGGTTTTCTTCCTTCCTTCCGCTGCGAAAGCGGGTCTCAATCCCCTATCCTCCAGTGTGGTATTACAGGCTTTGCTTTCGAGAAGGTAGACTTACTTAAACCCGTAGCCTCGTTTTGAGCGACTTGACGAATGCTTTGAATTCTGAGAAAGCAAACATGTACATGTGTAAAGATAGCCGCTACACGTTTAATTGCATTGGCTTGTTGCTTTTAAAAGATAGAAATAGTCCGTAGTGGATAGACCCATTTTGGCCGTGGATTGTAGACTTTTTATCCTTACGAACTTTGCAATTGGCAATGCAAGGTCATATAATGCTTTAAAGTTATAGTAGAAGACAATAGATAGGCACCACAATGTTGATCTTCACAGCTTTAATTGAATGTGATATTTGTTGGTTAAGGATTTTCTTGTATTTGCAGAGATATTGATAATTTAAAGTGAATTTTCAGGTATTTTGTGAGAGAAATATCTCAAGAAATATATCCTGTTTCAAATGAAGCATATTATGTGTCTTTGTTTATGCATGATCTGCACTTCTTACAAGATTCCTGGGAAACAGTGCTTTTGATTGGGGAATGATGATCCGCTGCAAATTGCGATCAATCGTAACTTTCTAGCAACACCCCCTTTGTGCACTGCGAACCACCTGTAGAATTTGAGGAATGTTATGCTAAATACACCAGTTGTAGGTGTTGCTACTCGAAATCATTATAGACTCCTCTTCCCATATTTTCACCATAAACCAAATTGTGGACTTACCCCTCTAAGTCAGAAAATTAAAAAAGGGATTTTCACCCTGGTCTGGACACAAGGTGAGTGATCACAGCTAGATCAACACAAAGTATAAAGTAGGCTGGTGTATTTAACCGCATTGCCATAGCATAATAAAACTGGTTGGTTTGCTACAGGTGTTTGGGGTACACAATGAATGAAGGGGGTGAGTTAATAACATGATGTATGGGTCTTTAAAATGTGTAGAGAAAGAAACTTTTAAAATACCATCACCCTGACATAAATGAGAAAAAATGCTAAAATAATCAATCTAAAGGGATGCATTTAACCATAATAAAAATGGTTGGTTGACTACAGGTGCTTGGGGGCACGCAGGGAATAAAGGGGGTCAGTTAATACACAACCCGGGCGGTGTTTCACCAAATCGTTTGTTAAAGTAACTCGCAATTTTAAGAAAGACTGGTGTACGTTATCAAGTGCAATACGCATACGATTCTTGATTATTCAGCAGAAGAACTGGTACCAGTCATTCGTAAAGTCGTTCTTGAAGTCTTTCTAATCTTGGTGAAACACTGCCCTCCTGTATCGTAGCAAAAGCTCCTCAAATTTTGGCACCTTCTTGTAAGACATTTAGGGGGTGTTGCTCAAATCAACTGCAAATCAACTACAACTTTGCAAATTGTAATGCACATTTTCATTCACACACAGTATGCGCATTTAACAATATGCGCATGAAACAATGATTTTGATTGGCACGTTCACATCAACTGGAACTTGCGATCAATTGCAACTTTTGAACAACACCTTCTTAGACTTAAAGAGATGTAGAAAGGATAATAATAACATTGTATTTTACTGGACCTTACGGCTGCAAGACTACATCATAGGTAAAAGTGGCTACCATGATTGAATGATGATTACCAATTTTGACAAGACTTTCATATCTACTCTAGATTACAGTGAAGTTGTTAATTTTCTTAAATTATTCTAAGATGATAACATATTAATTGTTATAAAAAACTTAATTTTTCTCTTTATAAAATTCAGCACTTAGTAAACAAGTTATTAAAACTGCTGATATTTGTTTGAATATGTTAATCTACTGTAGATATATGCAGCTGCCAACTAGTAGGATTTGATGCTATTTTTGATAATTTTTTTCAGAGAAAATATTATTATTATTATTATTATTCATTCGGCAAATTCAAAGCAAAACAATTACAGTATAAGTAAAGGATACAAAGATAAAAGAACTAGGTAAATGATCACTTAATTAAGACCAGCAGTTGGTTTGAGAGGGCTGCAGGAGCATGGAAAAGGAGAACCTAATCTCCATATGACATTTATGAGACAAAATAAGATTTTTAAGTCCTTAAGAGCATTTTAAAATGCTTCGAAGTTTTGAATATATTTTTTGTTTACTGAAATAGGATTATTTAGCGCTAAAATGACTTTGAGAGTAGTTTTATGATTCAAATTAAGTGATTAGTTCCTCAATTGTGTTGTTATATAGACGTTTGCATCAGAATTTCGTACAGATTAACAGCGGAATAATAAGCAATATATCACAGCAGGGATAATAATAGAATCAAACACAGCAAAAACGATCACTTTGAAAGCTTTATTTGGTCGGCCACCTGTATTTTCCAACACTTTGTTCTCTCCATTTTAGATTCTAGACTCACAAATGCAATTGATCGCTTCCCTATTTTTCTCGCCATCGACCCTCAAAACACGACTTGCGTTTCAGGAAATCTCCATATCTAATCTGCTTGGATGGAGGTTGCGCCAAGCTCTTGAGGTGAAACAGGTCTTTGGATGAAATTCTTAGTTTGTGAGCTAATATCTAGGTCGGGGGAGGGGGGGGTGTTTCATCAAGATTTGTCGCAACGACAAGGAGTCATTTTCCGACGGTTCCCATAGCAACTGTCAGCGATAGCGCTTTTCATCCAATAGCAATCAAGGAATATGTCAGCGCTGACTAATTGTCTCTGCAACAAATCTTGATGAAACACCTCCCTGGACAATGCTTGTCATGAACTGCCCTTTTTATGAGGCGCCATGGTGTAGCGGTTCTGACCCTCGCCTTTAAAAAAAGAGGGTCCTAGGTTCGAATTCCACCCATGACATGTTCGCAATTTCATCTAAGTGTCATGTCGGTTACACCTCCAAAACTCAATATCTTAGACAATTATCAAATGAAATTCATTGACATTTAATACCTATGAAACAAAAGATATGTGTAACATAAATATTACATTTCCATAAATTTCATCAAGACGAGCAGTCACTGTTCACGTATCAGACATGACACTGCTGTGGGTTTTCCCCCTATACCATGACACAGATTCCCTTTGAACTAGGTCAGTATGCGTAGCCTTGTTGAGTAAGTAAACGCAAAGAAGATATAGAGGAGATTGCTAAGAACATTTTTTTCTTACTTCCCTCACCCCCTCTCTTATGAATTGTTCATGCGTAGGAGCTGTGACACAAATATTTTCCTTAATGAACGGCTTTTATATAGCGCTGTTCAACTCTTCATGAGAATTCCCTAAGCGCTCTACAATTGCCGCATTATTACCCTGGCGTTAGCCCGGCAGCCACTATGCAACGCACTTGGCGTTTCAAGGAATCCATATTCCTACCAGGTACCCATTCACCTTACCTGGGTTGAGTGGAGCACAATTTGGATGAACTTCTTGCTGAAGGAAATTAACGCCCTGGGTGGGACTCGAACCTACGACCCTCTAATTGAAAGGCGAGAGTCATGACCACTACACCACGGCGCCTCCTTTAAGCTAGGTTAGTATGAGTTGTGGTGTAGTGGTTCTGACCCTCACCTCTCATACAGTAGTCCGCAGTTTGAATCCTACTCATGGTGTTGATTTCCATCAGCAAGAAATGCATCCACATTGTGCTGCACTCAACCCAGGTGATACCTGGTAGGAATGTTTTCCTTGAAATGCATATGCGCCTCACAAGCTGCTTTAGAAGCCAGGGTAGTAATACTGCATTAACTGTAGAACGCTTAGACTTCTAACAGAAGTAATGAATGCTATATAAGAACTGCATATTGTTATTAGCCTTGTCGAGTAAGAAAAGGAAAAAGAGGATATGAAGGAGATGGCTTATCAAATTTTTTCACCCATTGCACCCCCCCCCCCCCTTCCTCCGTCATTGACCCTATACACTGACACCAATATTTCCCTTTAAAACTAGGTCAGTGTGCGTAGACTTGTTGAGTATTGAAATGGAAAGAAGATATTAAGCAGATAGCCAAGTTCATATTTTAAGCAATTGCCCCCCACCCCCTCCTCCATGAGATTGCTTGTAGGAGTCCTATACCATGACACCATTTCCCTTTAGACTAAGTCGGTATACATAGCTGTGTTGAGTAAGTAAACGCAAAGGAGATCAGAGACGATAGAGCCCCCTTCTCCCTAAGCTCACCTGTAGAAACCCCTCTACCGCAACACCAATATTTCCCTACTAGGTTAGAATGCGTAACCTCGTCAAGTAAGTAAACCCAAAGAGGATTGCTTCCCCCATCTCCGATCTCTTACGCATTGTTTCGTGTGGAGGAGCCGCAACACCAATATTTCCCTTTAAACTGGGTCAGTATGCATAGCCGTGTTGAGTACGTAAACGCAAAGGAGATCTGTGCTGACAGACATCTTAATTGGGCGGAACCTTGTTCTCCTCTTGAAGGCTGTAATGCTCAGGTGTGTGGGTCATCCTCATCCAGCTTCCTCCCGCATCATTAGAATGATGAGACCATATTAGTCTGGAGCGGGTAGTTAGCAGGTTGGGGTTGTCCCTTAAAGGAAAGAAAGAAAAATTGTTTCAATTCCCTCCAATGCCATTTTGTCAAGCGTTGGTCAGAATTTTTGTTAATTTTTTTGTTAATTTTTAACACAATTTACAGAATTCATAAGGAAGGAGATGGAAAGCCAGATTGTATCTGAAAATGTCTTTTAAGGTCATTTTTTTCACAAGTTTATTTATAATTTTGCAATGAATTTTCAATTATAATGAAAAGCAAAAGCAAAATGTTCAGTTTGGGCCATATTTAGAGGGTCGGCGGGCGGAGCATTGTCCAACTCTTGAAGGCTTTCTGCTCAGGTGTGTGGGTCACCCTCATCCAGCTTCCTCCCGCATCATTAGAATGGAATAATGAGAAGGAGATGTCTGTCTGGGGCTGGTAGTTAGTAGGATGGGGTTATCCCCTTGAAGAGTCCGGCCATAGAAATGTATGGCTGCCCTTCAATGATATTAAAAAGAAAAGCATTGTTTGACCATAGATTATTATCCTTGTTAATAATAAAATAATAATGACACACTTTTATATCGCGCATAACACAATCATGCGAAAGTCCTTAAGCGCTTAAAAAAAAAACATAGAAAAAGAGAAAGAAGTCAGAGGAACTGGGATTATCAGTAGATTACTTGTTCTTAAAGAGATATGTTTTCAAGTTTCTTCTGAATTTTTCATATGGTGTAATATTCGTGAGGTAGTTTGGGAGGCTATTCCATAAAATAGATGTGGCATGTGAGAATGATCTCTCACCGTATGATTTTGTAGCTGTTTTAGGTACAGTGAACTGTGATCTTTTACTATAGAACGCAGTGATCTCGCAGGTTTATATTGAATGAGCAACTCTGTGAGATATATGGGTGCTAACTGATAAAGGCATTGATAGGCTAGGGAGAGCAGTTTAAACTTGAATCTGGATTTAATGGGTAGCCAATGTAGTTTTCTCAGAACAGGGGATATTGCATCATATTTCTTTGTTATTGTTATTGTTTGTGTTTTTTAACACAATTTACAAATGAGAAAAATGATAATTAAAAGAGAATGAAAAGCCAAAGAGTATCTGAAAATTTAGTTTCA
>BQKZ01006316.1:16635-32695 GCA_036244855.1 Temnopleurus reevesii | reverse complement strand
GGTATAACGACACGGTTTTTACGCGTTATCTCCCGTGTGATTGGCCAATTGTAAACTTCCTTTGCGCGGAGGAGCGCGCTGACCAATAACAACCAAGATATCGCGTAAAAACCGTGCGGTTATGCCGTGCCGTGTTTGGTGTGCTGGGGTCTTTATGCCCTTGAGTAGAATAGTATACATTCATGTGTTCTTCACAAACTATTTGCATTTATGAGATTGATTATCTACATACACTGACAAAGGGCTAAATAAAAATTCGGGTTATTTTAGAGGATTTATTCGGGGAATTCCCATATGAGGCTTGTGTACTCACCCGTTACCTTATCAGAGGTGCGAAGTTAAAAGAAGAATGCCGAAGGTCTAGTTTTATGGGACAGGGGAAGGGTTTCACCAAGTTACGAAATACTTTTAGAACAACTTTACGCACGACTGGTATCAGTTCTTGTGCTGAATGGTCGAGAATCTTACGCGTATAAGAACACTCGTTAACGTACACCAGTCTTCCTGAAAGTCGTGCGTAACTTTAAGAACGAACACCAATCTGGGAAGTGTTTCACCAAGTTACGAAATACTTTAAGAACAATTGCAAGAAAGACTGGTATCCGTTCTTGTGCGTAATTGTTGATACTATTACACGTATTTAGCGCAATAAGTGATAACGGTCGTTCTTAAAATCAGACATTGATGATGTGCTCCCAGTGGATGCAGAAAAATACAATGACCAAACTGAAAATTTGAGCAAAATCCGATAATCCATTCAATAGTTATGCGTATAATTGATTTACACATCTCATGGGCTCCGTAAATTGGCAACCTACAGCTACAAAAATGGCTGCCAACATGGAGAACTCTTCATGCACTTTGGACACAGAATTTCACATTTTCTTCTTCTTCGACAGATGGGGAGCGAGAGAGAGAAATATAGAAAGAGAAAGAGAGAACGAAGGAGAGAAGAAGAGAGAGAGAGACAGGCAGACAGACAGAGAGAGAGCGAGATTTGGTTTCTACGGCGTGTATCATTCAAATTTGAATATTTACTTCACTAGAAGAAGAGAGAAAGAGGTACCGAGGCAAAGAGGTACCGGTCGCCATCCGAGGCTCAAACCAGCGGCGCAGGAACAAACTAAATCCAATTTCTGACATGTCCCCAAATAGTTTGATTTCAGGCGCACGCCACAACACCCGAATATTTAAGTCGTGCTTATATAGTTAAAAATAGCAACAATGTAATGCCCCGGTCACATAGGACCCCGGAAGCAACACGATTCATCCCCGACTCGTCGTTCTGAGTCAGTTAACTGTGAATTAACAAAGAGTCGGGGTGAATCGTGTTGCTTCCGGGGTCCTATGTGACCAGGGTTTAACATCATTATTGGTCATGTTGGCCGTTTGTGGTTCTTTTCCTGCATGCGTTGGACAGGTGCCGGATTATTGCGCAAAACATGACGTTACTTGAGAATTCTTTATTATGTCGAATTCGGAGAGAGAATATAAACGAACCGAAACGGAAACCATCTGATCAGCTGATAGACTGATATCGCAATAATAATTGAATGCATTTTTAAATTAGAATCGAAGCACAAAGGTGAATTACATACCGTGATATAATAATAATATAATAATAATAACATAATAATATCTCTTATTTACTGAGGGTAGCCACATTTACTGAATTACTGAATCGTGATACAGTCAATAGTTTTAATGGGACTGCTATAAAATTGGTTTGGAATATACACTGGATCATTTCAGAAAAAGTGTTAGACCAACACAATTGAATAGAACGAATCTAATGTTGTGACTTTCAACTACCAAAAATATTTTAGGAATTAAACCGCAAATTGTAGCAGTTTATTTCGTATATACATGTACCCGATGTTGTGTCACGTTAATATGTTGTCAAATACATCCAAAATTGATGTTAAATTCAAAATAGTATTCTTCTTCAAAGAGGGTTTTATTTAGGCCCAACTACACATTTGTTTTGATAACACCTTTTTGTGTCAAGGTCCTCAGTGCACATGTCATTGACGAGAGGCTCTATTTTGTTAACCTGATTAAAATCTGTATATACCCTGGAAAACTGACAAATTAGGGTGATACGCAGAAGATAAACAAAATTTTGGCATTTTTGGGCTAATCAATCTATTTTCTGTTTACCTATTTACATTTTGTGATACGCTCTTGTTCTTATCAAAGAATTGTTGTGTAATAAGCAAATTGTTCAGTGGTTGGTTGATGTATTCAAATGTAAAACCAGCTTTGAATGCTTCTCCATTCCAGGTCCTTGAATTTTGCAGGCACATACCCTAGACTTTCGGTGTGTGCATGCGCAGATCATGATACAGGGTGTGCATATTGTGTGTCTACGTCACACACATACAGCATTGCTCTACCTTCAGTCTAGGGGAGAGCATGCATATACACAATGCATACCCTGCATCACTCTCTGTGTGTGCGCACAACGAAACCCAAGGGTCTGTTCTGGCAGACTTACCTAAAATTATATAGGTCCAAGTTTTTGTTTGTGTTATCAGAGACCTACAACAAGATCCAGGTTTTTGTTTGAAAAAGCTTGATTAAATGTCCGAATTTATTTGAGGACCTTGTCCAATGGGATACGACTCACTGAACACGTGACCACAAATTCATGGTCAGGACGTCGTCCACTCGAAATATATAAAATGACCTTTGATGATATATTTTGTTATGGAGATAATTTCTTCTTAATCCATGAATTTACTTTTATTGGCCAATTGATTTTGCTTTGTGAAAGATCACCGGAGCACTTTCTTTGAATATATATACTTCACCCCAACGCATCTTAAGGGTAGGTCACAATAGTTTATTAATTGAGAGAGAGAATTTTGAGTTTTACGGCGTGTATCATTCATTTTTGAATATATACGCCAGGAGAAGAAGAGATAAAGAGGACCGACCTTTAACGTCACCATCCGAAAGATGCGACCGGGGATCGAACCCGCAGCGCAGAACCCAACCCAAGTCAATTTGTGACTGTCCCAAACAGCTTGATTATGGGCGCAAGCCACAACGCCCATTCATTTACGGCCTACGTCTGACAAAATTGTATAAATTGAAAATATGCTTCGTGAATGCAGAGATACGGACAGACGATCCTTCGATGTAGGCTTGTTAGTCATGTTAGTAGGCAATTTTGTGAGAGAGCCTTGAGCCGCGCCGTTACAACGAATTCTTAACCGTTTCTTCCGACCGACACACCGTTATCCTTGACTAACCTTAAAACCGACTCACACCTTTGCTTTTTTAGCTCGCGTCGGCCCAGCGTTTTTGGAAAGTAAAAGCGCTCCCTGGACGCACAAATACGCGGGTTGTACGGTTGACCGACGCTCGGCTCCTTGAGCGCAATCCGAATGTCAGTCCACCGTCTGATCCACGTATACTGTGCGTCAGGGAACGTTTTTATTATTATTTTTTTTAAAAGCTGGGCCGACGCGAGCTTAAAAAAAGCAAAGGTATGAGTCGGTCTTTACAAACTCTTTCCTTATCCGGTTACACTCTGGTTATACCGGTAATGTTTCTCAACCTCACCAGCGGGATATTTATTGAGAAAATGTTGTATTTATTCAGCAGAGTTTAGCTATATGTTGTGAGAAGTAATCGAATATGTGTCTCATTCCATGAGGGAAAAGTTTGATCAGCTTTTTGTTACGCATCTTTCTCGCCATTGGATCTGGAATTTAAATGGTTTTGACGCAATAATGCAATTAGAAGGTTCGTATGAATTATGCGCATCATAACGTAATAGGGTTACGTTATCACGATCCAGTTAATTATTTGGAAATCTGTAATGAATTAGTAAGAAATTTCTCTTTTGACGTTTAATAAACAAATTTTTGCCGTGCAGTTAAAAGTCTTTGATACAGCACAACACTGGCATAGCCCAAGCAATACCGAGTCTGTATCCATGGCAACCCATCAACATCTAAAACAATGACGTGATTGGTGGTTATGATTTCTCTCTCTTTTTGGTTATTTGTTTCGATGACAGATTTTAGCTGTGCGGTGAGAGCCCATCAGAATAGTCTCTTCCAGCGGACGAACCAATCCAGTCCAGACCAGCCAAACCGGTCCGTACCGCATCCTGTCAGCCTACAAACCGGTCACGCTTCCGGTCATACCTACGCGCATATTCAGCTGCAGCAACCGCCAACCAGGCAGCGCACAATCCTACCGCACAACGTCCAAGTTGCATTGAACAACGCCCTCTATCACCACCAGAATCAGCATCAGCAGCAGCAGTACCTCTCGCAAGCTCACTCGACTGGTAGACATCAGTCACATGCTATGACGTCAATTGATAGTCACGTGATGGATCTCTCACCGTCATCAGCCACGCCTTCGCATTCGAGCGAGCTCTCGGAGTTTTCTGATGACAGATGCAGTAAAGACTACACCACCTTGACGACACCCATTGCAGCAGTAAGTCCATTTTTTAATTAAAAAATAATTCATAATTTTGTATAATTCATTACAGCATCGTGGGGGGGGGGGGGGTCTTTGGGACTCTAAAATATAGGTAAAAAGGGCGAATCGGAACATTCGGCGATCGAAATGGACTTAGCTATCATATTCTTGCTTAGACTTCTTAAATGTTTGTACCACCTAACAAAGATATATCAACGTTTTTGTCTATGTTAAGAGGGTGGTACACGAAGTTAAGACATCTTAGTAAGTACAGGGTAGCTAAGACCATTTCGTGCAATTAGCCCCAGGAGAGCAAATTTTGCTCATCGGGAGAAGGGGAGGCTTTGAGTCTCCAAATTCTTTGTAAAAAGGGCGAAAAATGATTAATAGGAGCGCGCTGAGGGGGCGGCGATGGAATCAAATTCATTTTTTGTTTGCTTGTCACGCTATTCTCGGAGAGGGGGGGGGGGGCACAAAGTTGAAGATGGTCGATCCCTCAAGTTCTTCAATTCTTGACGTGCGCTTGGAGTTTCCAATTGTTCAAATTTATTGGAATATGATTATAAGTTCATGATGCCAATGTAGTTTTTATTTTTAGATTAAGTGATCAATTACTAAGACTATTATTATCATCATTTGAATTGTTGATTTATTTTATTTTATTCATTAATATTATTGCAATTATATTACATTCTCCTGCCAGGATTTGGAATCAAATGACTGGGTGATTATCAAATTTTATTATTTCGTTTGTGGTTGTAATTCATTGAAACCGTAACCATGGTAACAGTACTAATTATCAACCCCGTTATTATTGATAACACTATAGCATGATTAACTTTGTTGAGTTTTTTTCTTCATATTATCAATAATACATTATTGCAGAGATTAGTTTTACTGTCATCTGTTCTTTCAACCTATGACCTGCTGTCTATTGATTATATTCACTTATTCTGATTAACTTCATATCAATTTCAATATTAGAATTAAGATTTTATCATTCAATTTTATTTAAACTATGGGCGTGTCGTAAGTATCCAAACCGAAATTGAATGCTCGATACGTTCAATAGTTTGACGAAATTGTATAACCTATACTGCACGGGGAGACATGTAATTATTCTGATTATGTAACTTTTGTTGCTTTATTATTTCTGTCTGTACTAACTATGTTTCTTTCCATTAAATTCCATAAATGTAGCCATTAACATATGGTCCTAACACAATTTACGTTTATGATTGTATTTTCCTTTATATGAACAGAATATTGATTTTTGATGTCAATGAAGTTTAATAAATCAATTTATACTTACAATTTATTTTACAGTATAACGAAATATAACTCTATGAATAAGGTAACACAAAATTCCATGGAATGGAAATTATGTGTTTGATTTTCCATGAAAATGGGGAGAAAAGAACACAAACTCAAATAAGATTGATATCTTATTATGATTATTATTTTCATTATTTCATGAAATTCATTTTTTTTTGTTCGAGATTAAATCAGTCTTTCAACACTGTGAGCAAGAAGCGTAATGAAGAATGTTACTATCACAGTTAATATTTCATTAGTCAAAGATGAAGTCGTGGGTTCGAATCTTTGGTGACTAAAGAATTCAAACATACACCGAAACATAATCAAGTGCTCCTAAAGTCAAAACTCGGTAGCAGTTAGAAAGACAATTTAGGCAAACGAATTTATATCCCGTTTGTGGACTTTAAGTCATCATTATCATTATGATTATGATTGGAACGTTATATTTCCTGATAGGACATATCGTGGTGCAAATTACTTTATTAGGAAAACGTACAATAACGTACAAAGATCCATATTGTAATATACAAATTTTAAAGTGAAAGGGTGCCAAAACCGTGTGAACTGTTGGCTCTTGTTCGTGTGTTATGTCGTTAAGGCAGTATTATCATTTTGGTGTATCATTATCATGATCAATATTATCATTCTGTCTTGTGTCTCGAGCAGGATGTACAGACGCTTGATTGGGTCATTTACAAAATGATGGAGAGGGACCAAGCACAACAGCTTCATAAGGAGAAAATAGAAGCCTGTCATCTCTATGAACTACCAATAGGTAGGACTGATGATGATGAGGATGATGATGATGTTTATGATGGTTGTAGTAGCGGTGGTGATAATTTCGGTGTTGATGAAAGATCAAGGAAAAAATGTCATCCTATGAACTACCAATAGTTACGGATGATGACGATGATTGTGGTGGTGGTGATGATGATGATGATGATGATGATGATGATGTTAATGATGCTGGTGATTGTGGTGATGATGAGGCTGGTGATGATGGTGGTGGTGGTGGTGGCAGTGGTGGTGGTGGTGGTGGAGATGATGATGGTGATGGTGATGAAGATGATGATGGTGATGAAGATGATGATGGTGGTGATGAGGATGATGATAATGATGATGATGACAATGATGAAGATGATGATGGTGATGATGATGGTAGTAAACGGTGGTGATGATGATGATAGTGGTCGAAGTGGTGGTGGTGGTGATGATGGTGCAATAATGATAGGGATAATGAATTACAGGAATTGATGACAAACACTTTTTAGGAAAATAAAGAAGAATGTCATTTCTATGAACAACCATTACGTTGGAATGATGGATGGAGATGATGATGATGATGATGATGATGATAATCATAATATTATAATGTTATTGGTGGTGTTTGTGATAATGGACATAATAATATTATTGTTAGAAAGTGATGATGATATCAATTGTTACTTGTTGTGATGAGGAAGATAGGGATTGTGACGATATCGGACATATATCAGTATATATGTATATGTTGATACTTTGAAATGAAATGAAAATGAGGAAGATTAATGACTTTATTAAAAAAAATTATAAAAATTATAGAAATAAAACTATGAAAACAAAATAATGAATATACAAATTTAGGAAGGAAACATTGAATAGATATATAATCAATTCTCTCCCAAGGGACATACAAGACGCAAGGAGTCTATCCACTCTAAAACTAAAAGTAAAGAAAATGCTCCTATCATTGTATCACTACTATTATTGTCAACCCTTTTTGTTTTACAAATGAAAGACACATGTCAGCAAAATATTTATTGTTAAATATTAATTTAACATTGGATGTTAATAAAAGGAAAATGGTTCATACTTATATAATACACAGATCATACGGCCACTCCTTCCACGCCCCCACCGCCCACCTCCCATCCCCAGTGTGTCCCTTCCTACTTCCCCTCTCTCTTTTTTTTTTTTTATCAAGGTATATTTATTGTTTACGAATATGTTCAGTTAAATATTTCTTTCTAGGGACCTGCGTTTAACAAGCACTGCTTCAAGCTGGTTCCAATTTCATTTTTTTGTATTTACTTATAATCTTTGAAGAACATATCCGTACTAAGATCACAATTATGTTGTTATCTGATGCATCTATGATTTCTGACTTTGGTTTACTTATTATCTTTTAATATCGTTTCCGTACTAATATAAGTCTACAATTATGTTGTTATTTTGTCGCATCTATTAATTCTGTATTTTTATTTGCTTGTTTGTTTGAAAAAATGAAATATAACGAATCTTGAATCTTGAATCTTGAAATAAATATCCAAATAATATGTTCTCGTTCAGACCCCTGGAAGTGGACTTCAACAGAGGTCACTAAGTGGGCCACGTGGTTCATGAGAAAGACCAATCCGGAGAGTGCGAATGACGTCACGAGTGCGTTTGAAAACTGTCCAATCACAGGCGAGAGTCTGGCGCACTTCACTGAGGCTGATTTTCAGCGGTACTTTGGCGAAGCTAGTCCCAAGGCGCATGAATGTCTCAGGTTATGGCTTGAGGGTAAGTAACACAATAAAAACTATTTCTAAAAAGTTAAGTAGAACGCCAATTCAATGATCCCTTTTAACGCTATTGAAATCGAACGGACTTGTGAATGCTGTGTTCACACCGTTCAATATAAGGTGTGATGATCTTTTATGCATGACGCACTTCATTTTGCAGAAATGGATTACATCGGGTTAAGCGAGGTTGCGAGAAATTTATGTAAAAAAAAACATAACATTGTTTTTGCAACATTCAAGCGGAATGACCGGTGCCAAAACATTGCAAACTGACATAAACTTTTTAGATGTATACCTGAACATTGTACACTTTTTATAGAAATGGACAATGGTGACAACGATGACAACCCTAGGCTATATACTGACCACGAACTATTGGTTGAAATATGTCAAAAATTCGATCATAAGTATGGCATATTTTGTAGAACTTTTTATTAGAATATGTAAAATATATGGTGAAAAGGCAAAACATAAACATATGATCGACATATTTTGGTCTATAGTTGTGTGGACAATAGTTGCCCAGTATTAGGTTCTTGCCCAACGTGTTAAGATTATACACATTCAATCAATTAGGTTAATTAGAATTTTATAGTTTCACAGTACAAAAATTATCCAGAGCGAGTAAGGCCGAGTTTTGTTGCGTATTTATTTAAGTATCTAACTATTTGCGAAGATTTATTTATTTATAGATCAATATTTTAGCAGGATGCCCTCACAACAAGATGTTGGTATCACGAGGGGTCCTGCGTGATAAAAAGAGATCCCCGTTTTTTCCGTTTTAAGGAAGTTCCCCGGTTGGAATAATGAATGGGGGATTTTCTGAAAGCTATTGTTGTTGAAAATGAGAATATGAGATAAGAGATAAGATGTAATTCATAAATATATAAAGAAGAAGTTAAAAAATTGAATATTCAGAAGTTCTCAGCTCCAAAATAGCTGAAATTATGTTTCATACTAAGGTCATTTTCAACAACAATAGCTTTCAGAAAATCCCCCATTCATTGTTCCAACTGGGGAACTTCCTTAAAACGAAATAAAACGGGGATCTCCTTGCTGGGGATAATGCATTGGAATGTAGACAAGTTTTCGAAATAATATTTCAACTATCCATGTAATTGCATTTCTAGATTGGTTCTGATATGGCCCATCTCACAAAAACGCTTTCAGAGTGATATGAGTGCATTCATTATTCAAACTATTTTTCTTCAAATATTTTCATATCTGTTTCCTTAAAATCCCCAACCTTGGTGATATATCGATTCCATTTTCGTCACATTCATGCCGACGACCTTAAACACATGAACTTACCATTTCATCATTTCCTCTTCAATTCGTGCATTTCTCGAAATGGTACCGTGAAATTATCGGGAAGGGAAATTAAACACACCCCTCAATCCCTGTCTCTTTCAAGACAAAATCGACAAACAATGGTTATAGGATGTATCAATATAAACTGCACACTTTTGAAATGTCTTTTCAAAAAGGCATTTCAAATTATTATTGAAATATCATCATAGTNAACCAATTTTTTTTTTTTTTTTTTTTTTTTTTTTTTTTTTTTACTCCGCACTGTATAAACAAATTAGACGGTGGACAGACGTTCGGCTTGCGCTCGAGGAGCGTACGTCGAACGTCAGTCCACCGTATGACCTGTGTCTTTGTGCGTCTTGGGAGCGTGTTTTTAACGCAAAGCTGTGAGACGGCCTTAAGATCCATGCATCATTATTATTATTATTATTATGAGCCGAATTCTTGAGAATGTTTTCAAATGAGAAGAGTTTTTTTTAAACACCCTGTATAAAACATTTTTAAAAGAGAGGAACCGGGAAAACACTCGGAAGATGCGTGGAAGTATTGCCAAGATTTTTTTTTTAATTTTTGAAAAAAAAATTATATCCGTCTCATTTAGGGCCTTGATAACCAGGATATAGAGCCGCAAAAAAAGATGTACCAGTTCCGTAGCAGTCACCCAGCCAAAAACTTAAGATCTTGTTCTTTAAATTAAGAATATCGATCCTCAAATCCAAAAGTTGGTGATGATTTAAACAGATAATCGTGTTCTCTAATTTTCAAGAGTGCCATTTATCCGAATTTTCCCAAGTCAAAAAATTTAAAATTTAGAATCTTGTTTGTTACTTGAAGAAGATCGATCCGCCAATCCAAAAATTGATGATATTCAAAAACAAAATAACGTGTTGACTTGTATTTAAAGAGTGTCATTGTATGTGCTTAACGTTTGTCCGAATTTTCAATATTTTCTTAATGCCCCGGTCACATAGGACCCCGGAAGCAATACGATTCACCCCGATTCGTTGTTCTGGGGCAGTTAATTGTGAAGTAACAAAGAGTCGGGGTGAATCGTGTTGCTTGCGGGGTCCTATATGACCAGAACTTTAAGAATGTCCCTGTGAGGTTATAATGCCCCTTAAAACCATCTCCCTGAATAAAAAACCATAGTCTTATATTCTTTCTTCTTCTTTAGGAATGTCTCCCCGAGGCTACGCCCTTCAAAATCATCTTCTTGATCTTGAACAAACAAAACAGACTTGTTTGGAGCAGTTATTCGATGTCGTGGTAAATTATCTCCTTATTCTCGTCATTTCTATAAAGATTGTCATGTTTATTATTAGCTTGGACTGAATGAAGTTCATCTTGATGAAGAATATTTGATAATTGTTTATGAAATCAAACAAAACTTGCCAAGGTTGTGTTTCATAAAACTGTACGTAGATTTACACATGACTGTACGATCGACTGGTGATCATTTCTCACACTCAATGATATCTGCTGGCGCTAAATTGCAGCAAAGGAAGGGTCACCAATCGATCGTACGGTCATGTGTAGATCTAGCTTTATGAAACACCACCCTGGAATGTTCAAACCTCAAATATATGATGTGTGCCAAAATGCCATCCAAATGGTTGATGATGTACTTAAAGTTAAACAATGGTGTGAAAATATTAGGCTTCAAAATCAACATTTAGTGCTAAAAAATGCTGAAATTCAAAATATGACCTACATGCATGGGCACACTGTTCATGAATAAAGTGTGTGTGGAAAATTTTGTTCCATTTCATTACACTTCATTCTTTCTTACTCATTCATACTTCAGAATGCGATGACATGGGTTAAACGTATTAATTTGATGACTGCTAAATAACAAAATTACAATGTGATATATAAGAATGTTCAATAAGTAATAACAAATGTTGGTCGATTGAACGATGGTTACCATGTATTTATTTTGGGGCCTATAAACAACAAGCAATGCTTTTTTATAGGCTTCCTCCACTTATCCCCTAGTTTTTATGAAATGAAAACTTTTGTTTAAAAAGAAGAAAGATAAGATGTCAATACCTTTTGAGTTTTTTCTATTCTATGCATACTTATATTAAATATCTTTGTATTGCTTTAGATATTTCATGTTACATTGTATTCCTTTGTTTTGTTTCCTTACATGTATCATACTATGTTTTGTGGAACAAAATAAAATTGAACTTGAACATTCCTATCACCACACAGAACCACAATGACATGTTGAGCCCGACCCCCGAAGTCAAGAACCCTTCCGTCACCCTCACCCCTCCCCACACGGAGTACGATGTCCAGAGTGATGACGCTGCAGTTTTTCGTAACGTGATCGTCCAGCATATCAAGCCTGAGATCAGTGCCTTCCCCTTCCCCGACCCGGCAGTGTGCGGGGTGGACTACCAGAATCAGTATCCACTGCCCCCACTGAAGGTAAAAACAACCAAAGTGAAGATATATTAGAATCTGCAATAAACAAAACAAGCAAATAGATAAGATTAATGAATAAATGAATAATTAAGGGAATGTCAGCGCGGGTTTTCCCTCCCCAGACCCGGTTGAAGGTAGATAGATAAATAAATTAATTAATGATTGAATGAGTTCCCCTTCCCCGATCCTGCGTGCGGGATGGAGTATTAGAATTAGTATCCACTGCCCCTGCTAAAGGTAGATATATAGATAAATTGATAAGCTAATTCATTAACTTATTGTCCAATGAATAGATAAATAAAAAATGAATTAATATGTGAATGCATTTCCAGCTGCATGACAATCCAAATCTGAAATCAGCGCGTAAGGTAATAATAAATGTGAAGCTCTATTAGAATGTTCCATAAATAAGGAAAATAGATATGAACAAATAGATTAATACATAAATAAAAGAATAAATGAATGAATGAATGAATGAATGTCATCGCGGCATTTCCAATCCAAGACCCGTCTAGTAACAAAGAAACCAGAGTTATAGTTTTTTTTTTATGAATAAAAGAAATGAAAGATTATAGAATAAATTCAAAACGAACAAGTGAATAAGAACAAATGGTCTACTATTTCATTGCTCATTCGCCCAGATATTGACAGATTTAACGTTTGTGTTGCTCGCACGCTTTCATACATTATAAATATGGCATGCGTAAGGTCAAGGGCTATAGAATTGTGACACAGTCAATTATTCGGAAATTGACACAACTATGCTAGAAATATTTTTTTTTATTCTGTAAAAGCACAAAATATGCGCATCTTAATTCCTATATAAGCATGAAAGATGTCTTTCGGAATGTCGTTTTGAGACGTTTGTTTAATTTTCAAGTACGTGTTTTTCCACTTACGAATAAGTTAAAACATAAATCCCCTTTCCGGACCGTACTGCCCTACTTAAAAATGTCGTTCATTGAATTGGGCAATCGGACATTTTATTTTCCCCATAAATCATGAGCTGAAGTAATGCCAGTAAAGGAAGCCATCACATTTGCTCTCAATAGCACATTGTCTAAAATATTCTCGTCACATTCATCAAAAGTCAATAATCATAATTAGGCACGATTATTTGAAGCAGACTTCCCGCTATAACATATCACATCCGTTTCTTGATCCCTCGCCACCCTGTTTACGGAAGCCCATGTGTCTGTGGCCCACCAAATATGGCATGAAATATCGTCAATTTTTTAATTATTTTACGAGAAATGATATATTGATATTGACACTTAGGGGAAATAAAGAATTCTTAAGGTTACATTGATTTCTTCAAGTGCGGTGGGTTCACGGGGAATGCTATTCGATGTGTTATGTCACTTCACTGTTTCCGCGAGTCCCAAGAAAGGGAAAGACTTCAATGTTATTGACTTTCTTGTGACTTTGAAGAGGATGTAATTTTTACGAGAACATTCGACTCTGTTGATTTGATTATTTGTTTAAAGTTTGACTTCGATTGCACATGTAAGTATTAAATATTTGTTATGTGGTAGGCCTATATACCGTTTCCGGTTACGTTAATTCTCTCGACCTGATATTTCTTTCTTTCTTTCTTTATTTTTGTATTTTTTCTCTCCTTGCTCTCTTTCTTTCTTTCTTCTTTTCTTCATTTCTTTCTCTATTTATTTATTGATTTATTTATATATTTATTTATTTTTTATCAATTCATTTATTCATTTATTTCTTTATTTCTTTATTAATTCACCCACCTATTCATCTGCTTATCTATCCATCAGTGTATCATTTCCTGATTCCGGGCGGATCATCCTTTTCATAAAAATTGATGTTTTTGTGCAAATACAAAGGGTCCTAACGTAATAAGAAGTACATTGCTTGGAAAATGCATGGCAAGAAAAATAGCATAACAAAATAATGACCTATTACACGCAGGACAAGGGTTTTACTTTCTTTAAGGATTATCTCAACCAATATCCAAAGTTAAACTAATTATTATATATTTTTTTGTCAATAAAACACCCAATAAATCTCTCCTTGAATTCCGTCTACAGTGCCCCGAGCCTCCATACCACCCGACGCCCTCAGCTTTCGGTGGCAGCGGCGGGATATTCGGACCGGAGAGTCTGGGCGCCGGAACGATGGGACAGGATAGCCTCCTCCTCGATAATCTCGGACCATTTGACAAGGACTTCAAGCTCGACATTGAATCGGACAATGAGGAAACAGGACCGGGGAAGGTTTGCATGATGAAGGAAGAGACACAAGTGCATTACCCCGCCCCACCGGTCAAGAGAAAACGAGGAAGACCACCGAAGCCGAAGTTCCCCAAACAAAGTAAGATAGTAATAATAAAAAAATAATAACAGAGGCTACTTGTATAGCACACAGGTCCATCTTTTGGTACTCATGCCACAGACTGACAGAGTGAGAGGCGGCCACGCAAGGCGCCTGTACACACAAAAAAAATGGTCTATTTGGCGAAATGTCAGGCTTGCACAACCACTATAAGCATGATACGTCGGATATCGTTTCATGAAGCTATTCTAAAGTAAATAATTTTTTATTAATCCTCTGAATTATTTTATTATTCCTCTGAATTTAGAATCCCAGTTACAAGTCGATTTATAAGGATTAATCAATGGCATATTACAACTTTCACTCATTCAAAACCCATTGATATCATAGGAAAAATTATTTACATTTAAATGAAAATGGTATTTTAACCCAGGAAATTGACTTACTTTAATTGCGGTGTTAGAGTCAAAGGAGCAGATGAAAGGAAGTATGAAATTGAGCGTACGATATGCCCCATTAATTTCTGTCCAAAAATAATGAAAATCACCAATTAACATGCCAGATACAAAACTGTCAAACTAATTTCCTAGCACCATCAAATATTATCATTGATTCGCGCTATTAGACTCTAAAATTTTTTATAAACACGGCGGTTACATACAAGGACATTACTTTTCATCATTGTTGTCATTTTACAAGAGGAAAACAAGTACAAATGGGTGGGTTATTTAGAACAACAATGCAAAACAATATCGGGGACGATATTTTGGAAACATTCTGTAAAGCCCTCGTTTTCCGCTCGAAGGGCTGCATTTCACAGGTTTCTTCGCGATTCATTTATTCGGGGTATTTCGAAATGTATTTTGGATTTTGGTTTGGATGAAGTCTGGTCTACGGTCTGTGTCATTCAAAGTGTTATGTTTTGATCGTCTTTGCACGAATGATTTGTACCAGTTTTTGATGGGGTCGTTTTCGGAAAATCAAGGAGAACTATGATGACCTGACAAACAGTTTAAGACGAAAAACGAAAGAAAAAATTCAAAACACGATATAAACTATTTCCGAAAAGTTAACTCGAACGCAAACAATAGATCCGTACACCGTGTATTCAACTATGCGGACACAACAATGACAAGCCGGTACCGATTTCAATAGCATTACAAAAGGGCATTGAAATTGCGTTCGACTTAACTTTTCGAAAATACTTTATATCGTGTTTCAAACATGATCAAGAACTGTAAAGCATTGGAGGTGCCTGTTCAACTTAAATTTTGGAAATGCAGACAAGTATAAAATGAAAATTTTCGCTCTGGGGCTCTGGGCATAGAGAGTATTACCATTTTTGCTCTGGGCAAACACTCGAATTTCCGATAATGGGGGAAAACGACACAATTGAGACACACTTAAAATCAGGGAATGTACACCTTTGGAAGCAAAATTGTCCCCGAAATGGTACCTACGATTTTTCAAGTTTGATAAATCATTGCAGCGTGATATTCATGCTGAAGATGTATACATATTTTGCGGTTTGCCCTATTGTTAAGCGATAATCTGTTCTCATTTATCAAACTTGATAATTCATGTGGAGTTAATGGAAATATGGTCAGGATGTGAACTCTAGTGAATTAATCGCACCCGATCTTGGGTTATGAGCATTACAGAGGGAGAGAGAGAGAGAGAGAGAGAGAGGGGGGGGGGGGGGGGGGGGGGGGGGGGGG